>CAWUFW010008492.1:600000-882005 GCA_963921515.1 Calotriton arnoldi
TGTAGTATGTAGCATGTGTTGCACTTAGGAGCACACTATCACAAATATATCACTAAAGCAGGGTCTCCAACCACTAGCTCGTGAGCTACTGTAGCTCTCCAGCTACCTCTCAGTAGCTCACCTGTATAAATCCCAGCTCATTGAATTAGAAAGCTTTTGCTTGGTTGAATTATTATACATATAAAAAAATTGAAATTATACAACACTAATAATATTAGCAGCTCTCAATGAGTTTCATTGAATTTAAGTAGCTCTCAGAACAGAAAATGTTGGAGACCCCTGCGAAAAGCATAGTGTGGTAGCAGACAGCACATTTACCATTAAAATGACCGCTAGATTTGCACAGACAAGCAGTTTTACTGCTATAACTAAACGGAGCAGAAACAATGACATGTGAAATCGGGTTTCAGTGAATATTTGTCAATTGCAGATCACAAAGTATCTTGATTTGTTTTCAGTCTATTCAGAATTAGGGAAAAAAGTGCTTTATTTGGGTTTCCAAACTATTTATTATGAAATATTTTTGTTGAAAAGCTATAGGTATATAAATGTAGTTGTGTTTTAGAAGAAAACCCATCCTACAGCCTTTCCTTTCACACCAGCAAGATGGTCATACAGTCATATATAAAATCATCACGCTTTGTGGTAAGAGAAAGAAACGTCTCAATGTAAAAACAATAAGCAGCAATTTGTCAGAAGACTAGACTGACATGGGACCTCTGAAGGCACAGCAAATGTGACAAGATAAAAACAGAATGTAAAGTCATCCTTCATGCTCGTTCCAGCATTGTTATTTTGGGGGTGTTGCAGCACCACCTTCACCCCTGCTTCCTGAGCCTATGACTGTAGATTTGGAAATAAATGCCAGCTGTTACTCGTATGTGGGCAAAAGGTGTAATTAAATATTGGTCACATGGGTTTAACGTAATTCCTTGTGCATATTTTATCAGATATTTTTTGTCTTCAACTCAGAGTTTTACTTATATTATAACATTATAAAAACGTTCCCTCCTTTACTCACAACGTTAAATATAACCCCCAATTCCACCCCTCAATACTGATGTTCCTTCCTCTTGTTTTTAAACATAACTACGTGTTTTTATTAGTAAAAGTGCTACTAACCAGAAGCACACCAGCCCTGATCCCCAAAGAGGCCTCAGCAGTCTGTGTACTCGTAGAAATAAGTCATACCAAATGAATCACTGAAAAACAAACATGACCTTTTCTCTTCTACCACATACTCTCATTTAACTAAATGTTGATAGTTTGTGAAATAGTTTCAAAAGAACTTGATTTCTTTAAAAAGGTGACTTTTCTAAGAATATACAGTGGTTGAAAACACTTTTCTTGTTTATATAAAGGGCTGTTGCATGGCAGTTGCCTAGTAGCAAAACAAAGTTTACCTGCTTGCGAATATATGAACGTTTGTGTGACTAGGAGCATATAATTTTTGCCCCTTTACTGCATTTAGCATATTTGTTCCATGCAGTGTGCACTGTCATATGTTAATTACAGAGCGACACGAAGGCGATGGTTTATTCTGGATAATGTAAACGCAGCTTACAAAATAAAAGGGCATGGCTTCGTGTTTACACGCTTGAAATCTAGATCAGAGGCTCAGAAGATGTAATTTCCTGCTCTTCCCTCGCCCTTTAATGTAGAAATCATTACCTTGCTCTTCAGCCTGATTGCCTAGGCCAAAGGAAGCCTTATCTGTGCTAGGAAACAGAATTTATCCCGTCTCTAAATAACTCTTTCCACGTTCATATTATGACTTGATAATTGGTTTGCCCTTTAACTGTGTTCATCAGCTGTGGCCCAAACTGGAATAGTTTAGGCTTCTTAGAAAAATCAAGCAAACTCCAGTTAAGAAATTAAAATCCATTATTTGCATTAACTTGCATAGAATGTTATAAATAAATTCACAACATTACAAATCTGTGTTTCTATGAATCTATGAGGTTGCTCCTCCATGCAGATTGAATGTGAGGCTTTTAGGTTTCTATTTGAAAAGGATGTCTAAAACGACGCAAAGTATTATACATGTATTTTGGGGAATCCACGTGATATGGTAGGAGCATTAGAGAGAGAGACATATTACTGGTTGTGGACATCTTAGAAGGATGGCTTGGTGTCCAACATCCTGAGCACACATAAACTCGCATTTTGAGAAGTGCATGAGTGGCTGGGTGAAGGCAGGGTCAATAGGAGAGAGGTTTTGGGCTCAATCATAGTCCAAGACGTGGTAAGATGTGAAGGCCGCTCTAACTATCTCTATGAAGCACACTGTAGGTAGTTGCCCGCGGTATAAAGTCAGGTGGTGTAGAGGCGGTTATCTAAGGCTTAGTATTCGCACCTGTCGTACTACTCAGTCTAAGTTATGTATGTGTGAAAATGAGCAATCTGTGAACACCAAGTAGCAGGTAAGTGAAGAAAGAAGTTTTTGAAAGCACCTAAGCCACAGGATCACAGCTAACTAATATCCCTGGAACTCCATACAATGTTCCATGATCCCATTCTAGAACAGAACCAATCTCCACAGGGTGCAGATAATACTACACATCTTTCTGTCATAATCAAATGAACATTTACACAACAGCCCACAATGGACCAAAGGGGGTGAACCCAGAAAATGTAGAGTCAGAAGCAAATGGAGATAAAAGGAAACTGCAAGGATGACTCATAGTAGCATACAATTAAGTAGACTTTAACATGAACCTTGACAACCAAAAAACATTAAAGTTGAGACTCTAGAAAGACAGAGTCTTATGGACGCCGGAAAACCTGGAAATAAGTTTATAATCAAAAAATGCTCAGAACAAGATATAGTCTTTCAGGTGCCCAAGTCTCTTTATGATCCTTTTCGCATTCTGCTGATGCACCCATTAGAGCACTTTGGTTCTATTCCCTCTCCATAGGAGTAGCTCATGTTCACATTATTCTTATCCACCTTACCACTTTCACCTCTCTGTTCTCTATTTACCTCCAAACAACTGCACAATGAAACATGACTCATGTACCAAATTCTAGCATCATCTGTCTTCACAGCATTTTGTAATACCTTTACCACTTGGAGCGTGTGGTGTAGTCTTGTGATTGTAGTTTTATCATTGTATATGTGTATATGCTGCCTTAGTATTGGCAGCTCTTACATTCTATAATCAGCCAGTGTAAGCCCATCTTCATTTCTCAATGTAATGTTCTGTGTTAGATTGCCCAGATGTTTTGGTGTAGGTATTGAGCAGTTTGAGTGATCTTCTAGGCCTTGTACAGCAATACTTCTGTTGCCATATACTCTTTAATAAATATCTCCATTGTCCAACTGCAAGCTGTTTGTGTCAGGAATGGCAAACGTTGCGCCTGCCTAGACTACAAATCCCAGAATGCCCTATGATGCGGGCGCGGAGCCACATCCTTAAATAGGACGCAACACGCACGGTAAGGCGTGCGTAATCCTGAATGCGAATCTGTTGCATCTACATACCCGGGAGAAAAAGAAGAGAAGCTGACGCGAGGTCGCGTCTGATTTATGGACCCTGATTTTCCCTTTTTGGCAGGTTGAAAGGCTGCGAGCACTGTGGGCGTTCCGGCCCGCGTTTAGAAGGCGGAGGGAGAGCCGTCACGGAAGCTCGGCGTTTCCTAAGTGCACCGTAAGAGAAGGGACTGCCGTTCCTTTACGAGGCCATCTGCGGGGGGGAAGAAACATTCCGAGAAACCCCCAGCGCGCTCCAAGGTAAGAGCGGGAGATTGCGACAACCGAGTGCGGAGACTAAACGGGCTGGAATAGTAGAGCCGTTTTTTCTGCCACACGAATACCTCTCTCAAGAAAGGAGAGATTCCATTTGTTTGCCTCCAGTTGTGTGCATCGGAGGGAAGTGCGGCGTCTCCATTGCTGAGGGAGACGAACGCGCTATATCGGAAGCAATATATCGCTCTCTGGCCTGATACACACCAGGAATATAAGACATTGCTACTTTTGTTCGTTTGGAATTGCTCCGAAGAAGGAGCTTGGTTTAATTGCATTTCTTTTGTCATTTGACTTGATTTTGGGATGGGAACAGGAAAAACCCCTGTGACATTGAACGAGTGGTTGCTCATAAAGGGTGTTCTGGAACTTTGACTATTTTGCTATATACAGGTCGCCTCATTCTTTCTTCAGCCTGTGTAATACTGTCAAGGACTCCCGTAGTAGAATCGGTGGGTTAAAGGTCAAGGAGCAGATTACCAGTAATTGTTCACAGGTGCTCTGGATAGTTGGTTATTAATCCATGTGTTTCTCTCCTTCTTAGTATCTGGTATGCATGAATACCGCTTTTCTGGTAATAAGGAGAAGGCTGCTTGTGTTATGAGACTTGTCAGGTAAATAGAAACCTAGCGATACTATATGAGAGTAGTGTTGCATGCCCTAGTATCTCATAGTGCTGTTCTTTGTTTTCCAGATTCTACTCCCTGCTGTTCCCTTCCTACCCTTCCCTCACTTGATCGCCCTAATACTCTGTGCAGTCATTGTAGGAGTTGGGGATATCAAGGGGTGGAACCCATATTGCATCACGCGAATCCTGAAGAGTACCCGTCTTCGGACAGGATCGTTACAGTCTATGCACATCCTTTACACTTCATATTTGGTGACAAGGAGTATTTATGTTCAACGTGGAGTATGCCTACTTTATTCTGTACATTTGGACCCAGGAGTTTCTCTGTTTCCTGCCGAGAGTGCAAAGAAGAAAAGAAAGGAAAGAAACCACGACAATGAGAGCCACTCTGTAAGGAAGCGCACCACCTGGCAGGACTTGGTGACATTTTTATTATATTGCTCCCTGCCCATGAACTGTTTGCAGCCGCCAACCTGGCTCGAGCGCTTATTGTTGCTGAGCACACAGATGCGCAGGTTGCCCATATGCGGCCGTCTCACAAGTGCAGCTCGAGAAATTTCATGGACTGCCGCCACCAGCATGTTTACACTCACTCCATTACCAGCGACTATCTACGAGCGCAGACTCCAATGTGATATTAACCTACCTTTTGGCACCTGTGCAGTCACTGCTGCTGTCGTGGGGACTATTATCCTCATGGACGTTGGAGCAGTCATCAGACCATTTAGACGACAGTGTTGCCAGATTTTGAGACCCATCCCAAGCCCAGAGACGCTCAAGTATAAGCCCAAATTCAGCCCAACGCAGACCAGTGTGAGCCCAAAAACCAGCCCAAAGTCGAAACAATCAAATTTTGAACAAGTAGTCTTCAGAAAACATTTTAAGGGTGTATCTAAATTCTATTCAATATACAGATAGTGGGAGGAGGTTAACTGGACACCTGTTTTAATAAACACTCATTTTCAAGACCAGTCACCACTTTGACTTTTCATCTTGTAGTTCTGTCACCACACAACCAAACCTGAACCTGGCATTCATGAATTACCTCTACAAAAGCAGATTATAAACCACTTTATGTCTATGGATAGGAATTTCAATGCTATATCAACAATGTGGCTCCAAAAAAGAATACTGGAATGGTTATGCAGAATTAACACCACACAATGATCTACATATTAAGAAACATCCCCTTGTATTAAAGTAATTGCAACACAACTTGTTTGGCACTGCATAACATTCTATGTACTAGTCTGAAGATATTCAACCACAAAAAACTCCTTCACAATGACAGTATGGGACAACAGCAAAAATAAACATCGCAGCAGACATATCTGAAACACAGTTTTCGTGCAAAACAAGTGAACGTAAATGTGAAGCAACAGTGTGAAAACTGAGGGTTGCTACAGTAAGACGAGAGTTCCAAACTTCCAGTTAAAATGTAAGGAAAGGCCAGAAAAGGGAGTCACCTACTCTGACTGATTCCCTGCCCTCCGATTCAAAGTCCTTCACCGTGACCACTTACTCTGGCACTGAAAAGTATAGAGGACAATGTTGTTTCCATTGTGTTGCAGCAACCGCTCGACTAAAGCTCCTAGTCTTGGCAAGCAACAGATGTATTTGTTTGGGGTACATATGAACGCAAGGCTGTTGGAGCAGAAAGGAAAATGACCCAATTTCCCAGAACTTTTGGTGACACCCTCAACACCGACACTCCCTCAACTCTACTGATACTGTCATACTGTTCGTGTTCCATCCCACTCCATTCCCCTTCATCATTAGCACTGTCTCACTCCCATACCACCATTGGCCTGGGCCCTCTCATGAGGCTCCTTTACTCCTATTGCCCAGCCAGGGCTTTAATTATTCATGCTCTTAACTTTAAATTACAGTAAATCGCCATGAATGATTGCTCATGTGCAGGAAGGTGTCCCTTCCTGCACATAACTAATCATTTAACAAATGATGATTTGCAACTTCAATATGTGCTGCATAGTGCAGCACACATAAGTTACAATTCACCATTCTGGATTCTTTATGTGCAGGAAGGTACACCTTCCTGCACATAAACAATCATTCCCTAAATGCTGGCACCCTTGCACTGTGGTGCAAGGGTGCCTACGTTGGTGCTACGCAGCTGAGTTTAGAGCCAGCGCTAGGGAAAATGCAGGGATATGCTGCACCATTGTAAATACGGCGCATCCCTGTGTTTTCAGAATGGCGGAGCGTGGCATTAGCAATGTTTGCTTAACGCCACACTTTGCCATTCCCTTGTAAATATGCCCCTTAGTTTGGTGTGCGTGCAAATCCTGCATTGCCGATCCCTGGTGAGTTGCACTACTCCTGCTGAAACAAGGCCAATGGAGGTACCAATGGGTGAGGAGGACTGGCCTCAAGGGACCTGTGACCTCAGTGACAGAGTCACTATTGCTCTAGAGTGTGCTGCTTCGTAGGCTTACCTGCAAGACTGGAGGTGAACTTCAGTATGGATTGTGGTGGACAGACCTTCAAGGTGCTATGACACCAGGGCTTCTAAGGTCTAGCTAGGGCTTCTAAGGTCTAGCATGGGAATGTGCTTCCTCAGGAGAGTGGTCTGGTGGACTAGTCATGAAGGCTGAACCTGGTTCCCCAGTACCAAATTCGGCAGCTCTGACCATAGTGTCACATCCTTTCCCCCACTGAACACCATACTGTCCCACTGAGAGAAACTAGCACTGCCTTCAGCTACATCCCAATTGTGCCCCGCTATAAACACCTGGATGCGACTCAATTCAAATTATGCACAAGAGTAATATGCTGCCTGAAAACAAAAGTAACAACAGCCTGGAAAAAGCAAACCCTCATAGGGAATGCAAGATTAAGTAAAGCATGTGAAATGTAAGCAGAACAACATGGTTATTACCTTAACACTTTTATACTCATTATTCAGAAATCAATGAGTGTTTTTGCCTGAAACGTTAAGCACATGACTACAGGGCCCAGAAGGGACCCGTTTCAATGTCCATTGCTTAAATCCTTACAAAACATAGGTAGTAAGGTTTAAAAAGACCACATTCCTGAACACAGAGCAGCAGTACACATTTTATAAACTAAAATAAGGAAAAGAGCTGATGAGGATCACAACAAACATTTTCCACTCCAGTCATCAACCAGGTATTGCAGAACCTCCTGGAATGGTGCACTACCACACCCAGGGAAAATAATTTTGTTCAAAGAATGACGAGAAAAAGAAAGTAGCGCTTTAATGGCAAACTCTGTAAAGTGACGCTAATGTGTTTGTGTGAGAATAAAACCAATCTGGCCACTTTGCAACTGCTCTGTAACCCTGGGCGGAGTTCGTGGAGTTGCACTATGCGGAACACCGCGAAGTGCAAAAAAAACTCTGTCGCACTACACAGAGCTCCGCGAGCGGCGGAGTATAATAGAAAAATGACGTTTGCGGTGATTGCACAGTGCCGGATGCTTGTCCGCACTGTGCAATCATTGCGAACGGCACCATGCACAGCGCAAGCTTTCCTTTTCTGCCGCTCGAGTAGATTTTTACTCGAGCGGCAGCTTTCTCAACGCGAACGAGCAGTTTCTCAATGCGAGCTGTCGCGAGCATACGCGGCCACTCGCAATGAGAAACCTGACCCCCCCGCATTGAGAAATCTCACTGGGATGTTGATTTTCCACGCTCACGCTCGCCAACTTGATGTTGACGATCGCGAACGAGGAAAAATCTCTCCAAGAGGTTGATTTTCCTCGCTCGCGGTCGCCAACTTGACGTTGACAAACGCGAGCGAGGAAAAAAACTCCGCTCCGCAACGCGAAGCAGAGTTTTTCGGAACTCCACGATCTCCGCGTAACGCGGAGTGCAGAAAACTCCGCAAACTCCACGAGCGGGCAGGAGTTCACCGCCCAGGGTTACTGCTCTGTAATGCTTTATTCAGTTATTTATTTTTCCTATTTTGCACCTGTTTTTTCTCTTGGTCCCGAGGCTGCACTTTGGAACAGAAATATGTAAGAAAAAGACGACATTTCCAACAAAAGTGTTTCTTTCTTTTTTGGATCCATTTCACATGGGGACGAATGAAGGAAAGTAGAATGAAACATAGGGTAAGAGACGTTTATTGAAGCACGGGTTTCAGCAAGTGAGGAGCTGAGAGAGAGACAGAAAGAGAGGGAATAAAAGGAAGAGAGTGGGCAGCTGACGGCCAGAGCAGGAAAAGTGGACACTTCCTACACTAATCTCACCTTACTACACCTACTGGGCACCAAGGGAATCCCGCGCGCTACAGAAGCAGGCTGCAGGATAAGCCAACCAGCCCTGCCTTGACACTTGTGACTCCACCTTTCTCAAGCTCCAGACCACAGCACTCCGAGTACGCTGAGTGCTCGCGCCAAGAGAGGCAGGCAAATGTATTTAAAAGTAAAAAAAAATGATGACAGGCCTGCCCCTCGCAAGCTCATTGGTCCATTCTCTCTGGAGGCAGGCCATCAACAAGAAGCAGCGCCGTCATAAGTAGCGCGTTCGCGCTATGAATGATTGACTGCCCTGATTATTACAGATTCTCTGTGGGCACCGCAGAAACCACTAATTTTGTTCACACAAGGGCAAATGTTGCTCAACTTTCTGCAACCCGCCAGGGTAGTTTTTTTCCCGCACAAATGGGAAAAATGGCACCCATATGTGCGGGAAACAGCCCAATCTGGCAACACTGTTAGACGATTGGCTGACGCCTACACAGCAAGAGTCAGTCAAGCGTCACGTGGTTTCTTTTGCAACAAGGATTATTGGTTAGCGCCACCTGCTGGCTGTAGGGCATATGTTAAACTTTGTGCTATCAGAGATTAGCATGCTCTCATTATATTGTTAAGAAGAGTTATCAGTACGTAGCTGCTGGTCTATGCCACATCCATAGCTCGTGCTGACCGTGATTAACATGCTTACATTGTATTGCGTTGGGCAATTTCCATAACTGAATTGGATAATCAAGTTAACTTTGTTTTAACATTCTTTATTGTAGCGCTTGTACCAGCAGGCACATTTTCTTTTGCAGATGTGTGTGTGTGGGTGGGTAATCCCAAATGTGTGATATCAGTTAACACATTATTTACTGTGTGTAGTGTGTGTGGTCAATCCCAATTGCGCTATATCAGTTAACACATTATTTACTGCGTGTAGTATTTATCAAGCATGATGCAAACTATAACGCCACCTGCAATTTTCTTCAAGATCCTGGGGAACCCCCCTCTTCAGTGGCAGTTATGGAGACGATCTTTTAATGCTTATTAGGGAGCGATCAATGGATAAAAATGTAGATGTGATAGAAAAAGAAATTTGTTATACTACTATTTATGTGTTGAGGGGCAAAATGTATTTGACCACTTACCAGAGTACAATCCTTCCGAAGATGACGTGTTGGATGAATGCCAAAGTGCTGTCAAACAATTGGAGATTCATTTTGAAGGCAAAGTTATCTTAGTATTACTAAGGCATACATTCTTTACTAGATGGAAGCTCCTTCTGAGTCCATGGACATGTTTGTCACTGCTCAAAATGTATTAGCCTCATATTGTGAATTTGGGAGCATTACATCCATATTAATACTAGATCAAATTATATCCAGATGTAGCTCTAAGAAGATTCAAAGGTGGTTGATGGCTTTCAAGAATCTTACTTTAGATGAAGCTATTGACATAACTAAAAGTATCGAGTTGTCAAGAGAAGATTCTAAACAATTTGAAAATACCATGCATCAGATTTCTGTAGTAAACAGCAGCAACAACAGAGGGCAGCCAGGTTCATTATTTTCATATAATGCTAGTAGTAAAGGGTCTCAATTGAACAATAGAACACCATGCTTTAGGTGTGGGCCACTTACTCATGTTTCAAATTTTAACAATTGTCCTAGAATATCCCAGGAATGTTGGAAGTGCACAAATGTGGGCACTTCGGCAAGGTCTAAAGAGGTGGCACACAAAATACACCTACAAGATGCACTTCTGTCATAGCTGCTCAAAGTTAAAGTGTCAACGAAACTGTTGAAGGTTTAGAGAACAAAGTGGAGGATTGGTACTTGCCGTAGATGTTATAGAAACCAGCAGTGTCACTAGTACCAAATGTTACTGTGATTCATTGGTTGACTACTCGATCAATGGGTACACAATACCTCTTCTTGTAGATTCTGGGGTGAGAATCGCCATCACTGACACTCCCAGATTCAATGAGAATTGGGTCAATCAAGCCTTATTGCCTCCAGATATAATAACCACAGCTTTTGAGGGATGCAGGATTGACGTTTTAGGCTATTTTTGAGCAACAATGACATTTTCCAAAAGAAAATCAAATGCAAGGTTTACGTAGCAAAAAAGGGCATCAATGTAATAGGTTGGTGGCAACAAGCTGACTTTGGGATTGTGATCAGACTTGGAAAGAAATGACCTGTGGCATTAGAGGATGATGCTAGTGATGGGGGAAATGTTGATTAATGAGAAATTCAATGGTTGTCTGAATTTAAGAAAGATTTTACTGAGGAAGTTGTTGAAATTAAAATTTTCAAACATGATTATGGTAAAAGAGGGTTGTACACCAATCAAACTCAAGTTGCATAATGTATCTTTCAGTGTGAGGGTGACCTAACCAGGATTTTAGAGAAAATGCAACAGGAGGGAATCATTGAGCCTGTGGATGCCACTCTCAGATTGTCTCCTGTGGTTCTGGCCAAAAAGAAATCAGGCAAACTTCACTTGTGTTCTGACCCAAGAAGTTTATATAATGCCATATGGGTGGAAAATGTCCCTATTCCCCGCAATGAGGACCTAATTACTGCTGTGGGTCAGGCCAAATGGTACACAAAATTTGATCTCAAAGCTGCATACCATCAGGTTGTCCTGGATGAAGAGTTGCATCACTTGACCGCCATCGTAACATCAGATGGCACATTTCAGTTTTGCAGAATGCCATTTGCTCTGCCCACTGCTGCTTCAGTGTTCCAAAAGGTTATGACAAAAGTACTGCATGGTACAACAAACATGGTGGGGTTCCAAGATGACATCTCAGTTTTCGCAGACCCATTGGAAGATCATAATGCAGTTTTGAAACAAGTCTTGAATGCGCTGTTAATCAATGGTGTTACTCTAAGCATGGACAAATGTGTTTTTTCGGTCAATAAAGTTGAGTATCTAGGTCATATGTTATCTGCTGAAGGGGTTAGGTCTTTGGTGGATGAAATGGAATTGTAAAAGCTCCCACACCAACGACAGACACCAACTAAGAACTTTCCTGGGCATGGGCAAATTTTATTAAACATTCAGAAGCAATGATGCCGACATGACTGCATGTTTCAGGGACTTCATTAAGAAGAATTCAAGTTTTAATTGCTCACCTTTGTGTTAACAGAATTTTGATCTTATCAAACAAAGCATAGTTTCTGCAACACATTACAACCATATGCAGGAGGTCGTGAAATATTTGTCACTGTGGACGCCAATGCATATGGTGTGGGGGCTGTGCTATCACAATTGGTGGCTTCCAAGAAAGTCACTATTGGGTTTGCATTATGGAGCGATTGACTGACATTGAGACAAGGTATTCTGTTATCAAAAAAAGAAATGCTTGCGTGCACCTGGGGAATTGAGAAACTCAAACAGTGCTTATAGGGTACAAGGTTTTGCCTGAAAATGGATCATAGACCATTAGTGAACATTCTCAAGCGTGCTAAGATAAAAAAGTCAACAGCAAGATTGGCCAGGTTGTCCTTGAAGTTGTTGGAATTGCATTTTGAAGAGTCTTATATAGCTGGAGGAAGGTACTGCAATGCTGTTTATCCAGACTACCGGTAGATGATCAGTCAAATTCTATGGAAGAAGAGGTGGAAGAATGCATGATTGCGAGAGTAGAAGACCATGTTGTGTGTGAGAACCTAGAAGAGTGGCGTAAGGAGGTGTTCAATGATAATGACTTACAAGAGGTTGTGGAGTTTGCCTTGAAAGGTTGGCCCAGGGAGAAAAGTGTAAGGGTGAGTTTGCAACTTTATTGGAACATTTATGATGAATTGTCCTTAGAGTTTGGAGTGTTGGTTAGAGGTAATAAATTAATTCTTTCCACATGTTACAGATTAAGAAATCGTTGAGATAGCATTCAGACATCTAGGTATGACTGCCACTAAACAATGGGTACATTGTACGTATTGGTGGCCAGGCATGGACCAAGAGGTAGAAGATGTAGTCCGTCACTGCTATCAGTGTTGTTATAGTGATAAACATTTAGTTGCTTCAGTTCCAGTTCCCATTTTGTACGGAGAACATTTGGCAGAAGGTGTCTATTGATTTTTTTGGGTCCTTTACATGTATTGCCGCTTCATATAAGGATCTAATTGTTATGATCACCCATCTTTTGAGGTGGGAGGAAATTAAATGTGGGACTGAACCCAATACTTGCAATGTTGATAAAAATTTTAAGGTGGTGGTCTCTAGAGAAGCAATACTGTAGTAACCACGCTCACAGTGGTATGAAGTAGAAGCATATTTATTCACAGGTACATCAAAACAGCTTCATGGTAACCTCCAGCTTCTAAACTGACTACAAGCCTTAGAACTCTCCACGATGTCACCCCATTACATCATTGGGTTCCATAATAGAAGAAAGACATTTCCACACATTTCCCCCCTTACAAACAAATCTTACAACTGATAAGGAAACATAAAAGAATATTTTAAATATGAATACAACTAAACCATTACAATATTCATTACAATTGACACATAACGAAAATTATAATGTAAATACCATAAAAATAGAACCACTATACCTTAGGATATGGAATACGAACCTTACACAAATTACCCATACTCCACTCTCTCCCATCATCCAATTTTTCTACAGATCCCATCACTTTAACCACTCTCAGAGGCTGAGAATACTTGCTCTCTCCTTTTCTGACAACTCCCATCTTTCTTGCAACAACCCAATCACCACACCTTATCTCAACATCTTTCACACTCTTCCTCCTATCGTAGCTCACTTTGTTGCGCTCATGAGACTCCTTAACTCTCTCAGCAATAAATTCACGATCCACCCAAACTTGACTTTTCTTCTGCAACCATACAGGAGACTCCTTGTTTGCAGGTTCTCTGCCTTTGAGAGCAATGAACGGGGAAACTCCGGTGACGGAATGAGGAGTTACCCTATGAGCCCACATCATCTTGTTCAATTCATTTCTCCACATCAATCCATTCGCCAGGGATAACTGGACGTTGTCTACAATTATTCTGTTAACTCTTTCAACTAGTCCATTGGCCTGCGGCCTAAACAATGCTACCTTAACATGTTTAATTCCCAAATCATCAAGAAATTTAGACATTACACTAGACACCAATTGCACTCCATTATCAGTGACTAATGTTCTAGTAATACCTTCTTCTAAGAATACTTCCTTAAGAAATTCAATCACTTTCACAGATGTGATATTCTCAACAGGTTTGGCAGTAAACCATTTACTATGGTAATCTACCAGAACAATTAAAAATCAATCAATCAATCAATCAGGGGTTTGTTAAAGCGCGACTACTCACCCGTAAGGGTCTCAAGGCGCTAGGGGTGGGGGGTGCAGGTTCCATCCATCAAGGAGGGGGTCTGTCGAAGAGCCAGGTTTTGAGGTTTCTTGCGAAGATGGGGAGCGATGTTGTCTGTCTGAGGTGGAGCGGAAGGGCATTCCATGCTTTGGCCGCGAGGAAGGAGAAGGAGCGGCCTCCCGATCTGGTCTTTCTGGTGCGGGGGACCACGGCGTAGGAGAGCTGGGCTGATCGTAGGGTCCTTTGGGGTGCATGGAATTTGAGTCGGCTGTTCAGGTATGCTGGTCCGGTGCCGTGGAGGGCCTTGTGTGCATGGGTGAGCATCTTGAAGGTGATTCTCGCCTCGACAGGGAGCCAGTGGAGTGTGCGCAGGTGCTGGGAGATGTGGCAGTGTTTTGGCAGGTTGAGGACCAGTCTTGCAGCGGCGTTCTGGATGTTCTGTAGCTTGCGGGTGAGGTTTTTGTTTATTCCGGCATAGAGTGCGTTGCCGTAGTCGAGTCTGCTGGTGACCAGGGCGTGAGTGACGGTCTTTCGGTGTTCGAGGGGGATCCATTTGAAGGTCTTACGAAGGAGGCGGAGGGTGTGGAAGCAGGAAGACGAGACAGAGTTGATCTGGCGGTCCATTTTGAGCTCGGAGTCCAGGATGATTCCCAGGTTGCGTGCGTGGTCCGTGGGGGTTGGCGGGTTTCCGAGGGCGGGGGCCACCAGGTGTCGCTCCAGGCATCGGGGTTTGGGCCCATGATGAGTACTTCTGTTTTGTTGGTGTTTAGTTGTAGGCAGCTGTTTTTCATCCATTTGGCGACAGCTTCCATGCCTTCTCGAAAGTTGCGTCTGGCGGTGTTGGGCTCGTTGGATAGGGAGAGGATGAGCTGGGTGTCGTCTGCGTATGACACGATGTTGAGTCCGTAGGTTCTGATGATGGGGGCGAGTGGAGCCATGTAGACGTTGAAGAGCGTCGGGCTCTTTCAATTGGACCTAAAAAATCCAAAGCTAATTTCTCCCATGGTCGATCAGGGACCTTCACACACCCCAACGGTGGTTCACGAACAACTTTACACTTATCACTATTGCTACATGCATAACAATCTTTAACAACCTCCTCTACTTCCCTATCCATTTCAGGCCACCAGAAACACTGCCTCAATCTCCTTTTGCTCATGCTCCTCCCTAAATGTCCTTCATGTACGAGCTTAATCAATCTTGCTCTCAACACCTTAGGTGGAACAATCCGATTGCATCTTAAAACTTTATCAGCTTGAATACTTAACTGATCTTTCACCTTAACATACTGCTTCAATTCCTCACTTAAAGCCGAAACATCTTGCCAACCACTACTTATCGCACATTTCAATTCTTTGTACATTTCATCAGCACTCAACGCCTCAGTCCATTCTTCAAGTCTCAATGCTAATTCTCCTTCAAATGGTGTAGACAAAGAGTCCACCTCAACTATAAAGGAAATCCTTTCCTCATCATTAATAGGCATGCGCGACAAGCAGTCAGCTACCACATTTTTTTTTCCTCTGACAAAATCAATCGTAAAATTCATATCCATCACCGATAACAACCATCTAGAGATTCGTGGAGTCACGCTCCCTTCCAGACCCTTACCTCCTTTAAAAATGTGTAATAGAGGGTTGTGATCTGTCCTAAGCATGAAAGGTAGTCCCCAAACGTAAAACCTAAAATGATTCATCGCCCAACAGCAAGCCAGGGCTTCTTTTTCAATTTCAGAATAAGATCTTTCAGCACCTTGTAAACGACGCGATGCATACCCAATCACTCTTTCCGCAATATCAACTTTCTGGGTTAGCACAGCCCTCAAACCACATTGCTTGCATCCGTTGTTAACATGGTCTTCATGTTGACGTCCAAGTGACCCAAAGTAGGTGCACGAACCAACGAGTCCTTAACATTATTAAAAGCCGATTCACACGCCTCACTCTACTCAAACTTTGCTCCCTTCTTCAATAACGCTCTCATTGGTTCGACAATATCAGAGAAATTTGACACAAACTTAGAACAGTATTCGGCAAGACCAAGAAATGATCTCAATAACTCTCTATCATTAGGCCGTGGAGCATCAACAATAGCTTTTACAATACTTTTCTTTGGTTTGATCCCACTGGCAGAAATCTCATGCCCCAAATAATTTACCTGATCTCTTCTTAGTTGACACTTTTCCTTTTTAATAGTTAGCCCATGTTCAGCAATCCTCCTCAACACTTCAAACAACAATTCATCATGGTTCTCAAAAGATTCCCCCACCACCAAAATATCTTCTTGAAAACACAAGACCCTTTCCATGCCTTTAAAAATATTGTGCATTATCCTTTGGAACACCGCTGAGGCTGATGCCAGTCCGAATGGCATTCGACAATAGCGAAAAGCTCCCAACGGTGTAACAAAGGAAGTTAAGGCTCGTGACTCCGGATGTAAGTTCACTTGATGATAAGCTGCAGACATATCTAAAACGGTGAAAACTTTCCAACCTCCCATCACGCTTAACCCCCTTTCCTGCGGGGGTAATTCCCCCACGGGGGCGGGGTGGTGAGCGCGGCGCCGCGGTGCTCGTGACGAGACCAGCTCGTCATGAGTCACAGTGGAGCTGTGCTCATGACGAGCTGGTCTCGTCACAACCCCGCCTACTCATTAATTCTCCCGCACACTCGTCGCAGCTGTTATGACGAGACCAGCTCGTCATGAGCACAGCTCCACTGTGACTCATGATGAGCTGGTCTCGTCATGAGCACCAAAGCGGTTAACATCTCTCCAATATTGGGAAGTGGTTGACGATCTACCCATATATTTTTATTTAGGTCTCTTAAGTCAATACATAGACAAATTTAATTTTCTTCCTTGGGAGCGACTACAATTGGGGCGAGCCATTCAGAGGCCTCAATGGGTTCAATGATCTTATTCTCCAACAATTTATTAAGTTCTTGTTAGAGTGGCTCTCTCATTAGCAACGGAATAGACCTCACCTTATGTACCACTGGAACTGCATTTTTTTCCAAAATTATACGATGTGTGAAACCTTTTAACATTCCTAACTTGTCAGTAAATACATGAGGAAATGATAACATTAATTTCTTTCCCCACTCCAAATCAACATTATCCATTGTTTCTACATCCATTACCGGCTCTTCACTGTTGGGATCAAGAATAATATTTAGATCCTTTTGGTGGCGCCACCCCAATAGGTTGGAACCATCTTCTGATACATACACCCTACCATGTACACCATTATTCTTAAAAAATATGTCTCTCCATTCCATTCCTATAATGTTTATTCTCTTTCAATCATAACCTACCGCTCTTATATCAGACTGCTGCAATGTACTCATGTTTCCATTCAAATTTTTCTCAAAAACATCTTTAGATATAATGGTAAACAACTACCAGAATCTACTAACATCTTGACCTGAGCATTCCCCAAAGTAATATTGCAATGAGGTTTTTCAAGTTTTTCGGTGCTTTCTTTTTTTACTATCAGACTTCTATTATTTTGTACACTATAATTTTGACCAGAAGTTTCATTAAAGGTCTCACATCCATCAACAGATAACATAATGTCTTCTTGAACCTCTCCAAGATTCTCAATTATTTTCACACTGGACTGTTGTGAAGGGCGTATTTTTGTTCTGCACATCTTGGCTAAAAGACCCTTCTTTCCACATGACCTACATATCATGTTTCTTGCCCCACATGCAAAACTCGTGGCAATATGCCCTGGACCACCACACCTATAACATGTAATTATTCTTCTTTCAATTTGTCCATCTACATTAGGTTCTACAGTTTTAATTGGGTTTTTCAATTTCACTTCTTGTGCAACAACCTCTTTATCCGGAGATTTGACATTCAATTTTCCTACATCGATTTCTTTCATCCAGACAGCCGTATTTTCCATACTCCTGGCTATCTGTATTGCTTCATCCAATGTTGGGTCTAATGATAAGAGTCTCTCTTTAACTTTTTTATCTTTTGTGCATCTTACAATTTGATCTCGAATTAGAGATTCCGTCAACCCCGAAACTCACATGTCACAGCTAAACCACGCAGTGTAGCTACATAAGTCATAATATCTTCATCTTGAGCTTGCGATCGACAAAAGAATTTATGTCTTTCAAAAACTACGCTCAATTTAGGTGTAAAATGCTTCTCTAACATTTGTAAAGACATATCATATACATTCACTGGTTGGCCATCACCAATTCCTAAAGACACCTCAGGAAGGTCATCATAAATTCTCCTTCCTTCTGTTCCCAACTGATGTAAAAGTATTGCTTGTCTCCTCAAAGGACCATATTTATCCCCACCAATCGCCAACATGTAAGTAAAGAATATGTTTTTCCATCTCTTCCAAGGTATGCTTGGTTCCCCTGGAACAGGTAAAAAACTAGGTGGAGCTGTCATTCCTTGTTCTGCCCTTCCTATAAAAAAACAATTTAAATTAACAAACTACCACAATTAACTAAAGAAATACATTACCACAATAAATAAAAATAAAAAATAAAAATAACAATTTAAAATAAATATCTAAAATAATAAATTAGAATGTGGTATCATCAATAGTTGTATGTCTTTAGTCGCTTCAACGCTTTGTAGACTTGTTCCTGATATGTTAGTAATGTACTCTTGAACTTTTTCTCTCTGCTTTCACTTTGTTTTCCAAACAGTCCTCTTTCTATATCTATGCTTTAATGGAACAAGCCACGTGTTCCAGTGACGTTTACTCAATCATTCAGAGAAGGCGTTGGTGAGATTCGATATGTTTCTGCTCAAACGTGTGGAGAAAGCGGCAGTAAGTATCCAATACGTTTCAATAGAGCTTGCGTGCGTTCGTTTGTGCTGGCATATGTGTTTACAAGATGTTTACTTGTGGGCAATATCTCACACTTGCGGCTAGAGATAAGCGATAGCCACTACCCCGCGCTAGGCACAACGGCTGCTACCTCGCGCTATCTTGTTCTCGAGACCGAGACAAACTCGCGCTTGCTGCTCAAGACAAACCGCTACCTCGCGCTTGCTGCTCGAGACAAGCCACAATCTCGCGCTTGCTGCTCGGATCAAGCAACGGTCACACTCTTTCTTTAAAAGTAGTACAGTGGCAACCAAGTTCAGCAAAAGTCTCCAATGATAGAATTTCAGAAGCTTAAAACACGTTTCGCAAGTGTCCAATGATGGAAATTCAAAAACTTAAAGCACACTTCGCTCAAAACAGGCTTCGTTTAAAACAGGCTCCAAATAACGATCCAAAAAGGAAAGTAAATCCATTCAAGTTCACGGCACGATATCCAAGAGCAAGTGTCTCTAGTAGAGTTGTTAAATAAGTAATAAAATATCGAAATAGATGTAACTTATAGTTTTCAATTTTCGAATTCCCCCAAGAGAATCCTTCAGTTTACTGTTTTTCCAGGGGTGGAGGTTACTCAGCACTCTGCCCCCTACGCAGACCGCTCGTTGCCAAAAATAATGTAGTAACCATGCTCACAGTGGTATGAAGAAGAAGCATATTTATTCACAGGTACACCAAAACAGCTTCATAGTAACCTCCAGCTTCTAAACTGACTACAAGTCTTAGAACTCTCCACGATGTCACCCCATTACATCATTGGGTTCCATAATAGAAGAAAGACATTTCCACAAATACCTTCTGAGGTATTGTCAGACAATGGTGTGCAATTCACCTAAGCCATCATGCTAGAATTTTCTAAGTTCAGTCAATAATGAGAGTTAAGTATAATTTTGAGAGTTTAATTACTTAAAGTTTAGTAGGTCATCTTTATTCAAAGTCATATACGTTTTTATTCAAATTATTCTTTTTAATCAAAGTTGAACAGAAATTGACCATCTAAAATGGTTAGTCAGACATCATAATAAAATGTATATAGAGTGTTCCATAAAGGAAAGAATCCCTCTTCTAAGTATCGGGTGAGAAAAGGTGTCAGTCAGAAAACATAAAGGGTTACAGTTAGAGCGAGTGAGAGTTCATTCATAAAGCATTCAGCATATAAGGCAGATCAATAAATCAAAATTAAATCAAAGCAGAACTTCCCATAAAAAGAAGTTCAAGAAACTCAGTAGAGTCTAAAGAAATGTGGATTAAGGCAGGATAAAATGGAAAATCGCCAGGGCAAGAATGGTCTTGGAAAAAATGTGTAAGAATGTTAACATACTCTAGAAACATGCACTATTATAAACAGTCAAAACAATGTTGCAGTTCATGTCACATCATCTTCTCCTCTCGTCCAAACAGCTTTCAGTGTTCTCCTCAGAACTGGATTCCTGCTCTTCCTCTCACTCATGTAAGATTTCTATCCCACTCATCTAACCTATTAAAATATCACATTTTGATAACAATGATCAATGTAGAATGCAAAACATATATATATATATATGTATATATATATATATAAAAAAATAAAAAGTAGATATAATGCAGAAACCTATTCATTCAAAAGAACATGTAAGTTAAAAAGATCAAGTTCATATTTAAATGCTGTATTCTGTGTGAGGCAGTCTTCCATTACATTATTAAATGACAATTTCTAATCATGTGTTAACAGTGTTGTTTATATAAGCAGAAACATTTTACAGAATCTAAGTGAAAACATTTATGAACTTATTATTTTAAAAAAGAGCATGGAAAGGTAAACAATCATTTTATGTGCGCTTCAGCAAACTAGTGAATATACCTGTCAAGCAATGTTGCTTTAGCCATTTTTTAGGCCTAATGCAAGAAAATATGGCTGCTAAGTGCATGTCCTACATTTTAAATCGTTTCATTTTCATGAAAGCTTGCATGCTAATTCTGAAGTTTTATTTAAACTATACTATTTAGCATTTTATTTAAAAATGCACCAACAATTCCCCCCTGTGATGGTTATCTTAACCATCACAACTTCAGAAATCAATCTCCAGTAGAGTTTTTTTTGTTTCTTTTCAAACTTTTCCGATTGTTTTGATTTTCTGTATTTCTGTATTCTTCATTCATGCGATCATTTAATGCTATTTCCTCTATATTTATTTCCCTCATTCATGTCACCCATGCCATCTTGCTCTTAACACCTGCAGACAGTACCCTCACAATTTGCTCATCAGTGGTCCCAGCATTGCCCTACTAAAATTCACTGTGTGCACTTCATTCCTGTGTCAATTTTGTGTCTGCTGTAGGATGTGACCAAAGCATGAATGATGAGCTTGACTGCTGGGCATTACCACATGGAAATCTTGCTTGGTAAAAAGAGGAAAATATCTGAGAGGCCACATGGTTACATTTGGTTTTTTTAAAACTCTTTTTACTGAATCACCTAAGCTTCATACAGTGTATAATGGAGAGAAAGTTGACAATCGTTAAACATCTATAGACCATTGGTTCGATACTGGTCGGAGTAGGTGTTTCCCAGCAATTCAAGAGTAGTGCTTTCACAGCCCATTTTGTTAAGTTTAATCGTGAAAATTCACATGGGCAATGATCTGTGGCCCAAAAGCAAGTGCCAAGGAAAATCCCTGAATTCAGCAAGGGATTGGTTCTCAGATATATGTTTTTGGTGGGACAATATGGAACTTAGAGGTGGACAAAGTAAGTGTGCTATAGCACGACCACAATTATAGAAACTACTGACACATTGGACTGTTCAAGTTATAATATCTATATGTTTGTGGGATGGCAAGAACAAAAGCAACTTGGAGGTGGTACAGTAAAAAAACCACAGACTATATTTCTCTTCTGACTCCATGTCTCCTTGATATAGCCAGCCCCAATTAGTCACCCATGCCAATGGAGTCTTAATTTGCAAGTAGAAGGAGAGAGCATGCCATTGATATGGATATTTTCATCTAACATCCCAGTTCTGAATGCAGTATATCAGAGCCCATGGGGACCCATCAGAAGACTTTTACAATATATGTTCGGCTGTAAAGATCAGGACTGTTGGAACTGTACGGCATCATCATACTATGGTTCTCACCAGCATAATGCTATGCATAGTATTCACTCTGTATATAGTCACCAGACAGGGGTGCCCGTTCTGCCTTTGTGTTTATTGGACCCCTGATATAGTCAAGAAGTTGAAGAATCAAATCAAAACTCCTTGGTGTCACTACATGGGGAAATGTAGAAGTGGTTCCAATTATAAAGATAGGGCAGGGCAGCTCAGGTTAAGAGTACTCCAACTACATGATATGCTTGAGGCTTTCTAAATATCCAAACCAGGTACTACATTGTTTGGTATCTCTAGATAATTACATTATTATTGATTCATCCCAATTAATCCTCCCCCTCACATGTACATTGACAGGATGTCTGTAGACCCCAACTTGCTGTCCACTACCCTAACAAGCACAGCATTTTCCGCTTCCTGGGCTAGCCCTAGTAGGAATCACATATTTGGCTTGCTTAAAGTAGGCAGAATATTTGGGTGACTATCCAGGCAGAAATGAAGAAAAACATTAAAGAGTCAGTGGCGAAACACCAATGCATATATGTTATCACCCATTTACTTGTAAATAGAGACAACCTCCTGGGAAATTACTAATGCTTGTGGTGTGTGTAGTTCTATGGCAGTGGGAAATAATTGGCAGTAATCTGGCCCTTCATAATTGGTCCCACGGAGGTGTGATGTTTACCATTTGGTAGATCCTGAACAATGTTGCACTTATTACTGAAACCCAGGTTACGAGGGCTAGAAACTCAGTATAAATACTTTTCCAATGATATAGAATGAGGGTGAGACTGAATGAGGGTTTATAAAAGAAATAATTAATTTTAAAGTATGCCCCTTTTAATCTGAGTGAGAGAAACAGTCTGGGAAAGAAAGGTGACAGCTGGCAAGATATTGAAGCATTTGAAGTGAACCACATCACCAAATCATTATTGCTGGCACCAGTTACCTCTGCCCATTCTGTTTCACAACGGAGCCATGAGTCAGACAATATCAACTACTTGCCCAGCACAACTGTCAGGGATACTGTAGAGGATTTTTGGGTATATTTTTGGGCATCATTGATAATGTATAGAATATAGTACTAATGTTTTGAAACAAATGTTCTATCATATGTACAAGTGTGTTTTCCTTACTCTTGTCAACTAGGCCTCAATTTGGGCTATCAGACACATTATCTAAAAATGAAGGTCACCCTTGTCTTCCTCCTGCACATCTCACAGGCTGTCATTTCTTCAGCACATAGTCAAGCAGATTATTATTTGTTTATTTCCATTGTCATTGTTCATGTTGTTTTCGATGAACTCTCCCCAGCCCAGTCTCAAACTGTAACTGCATTTCAAGGTCATTCTGTTAGCTCACTGTACCCTATTCATTCATTATACATTAATAATAATCTGCTGTTGTTCATGTATCTAGTTTGTTCTACCCCTCCAAATGAAATCTGCATAGTGTGGGCAAAATAATTATTCATCTAATGGGATAGTGCTTATGTGTTAATGCAATATAATGTTTAATATTTCTGTGTTCTGACTTGCTAATGAAATTATTGATTTTCTCACACCAGAGTATTGTTAATTTAATAGGTGAAAATAATGTATAAAAACCCTTGATTTTGAGGGTAAGCCTGTGTTAGAAGGTGGTTCTGACCATCTGAGCCGCCCGGATTTTTCGCTTTTTGAACACCTAATTTTTGAGCTTTTACTGTGGGAGAGCCTCATAAGTTGGGACTCACCCACAGTGAACTCATGATGAAACAGACTTTATGTGGATTGCACCGCTGTCCCCCTTTTGAGAGAAGGCTGCTGCGCTGCACCCGGGGTAAGGGGCACCGGACTGGTTACATGTAGACATGTGTGCACACACATGTGCACCCGTGTAAGAGCTGCGCTGGGGAAATTCCTGTCGTGCGCAGCCCAGGAGCAGGTACAGATAGAATGGTGTGGCAGGAATTATGCAGAGCTGGGTGGTGACATAGAATAGGCTTTATAATGAGGGGAGACACATGTGAGGGAAAGTCAGTGTGCTTTACTGTTTTCACTGTAGGAACACTCCAGTACTCTCCTATGAAGATGGGGACCACATGGGGTAGTTTCACTTCCCTAGGGACTACAGAGTCCAGACACGCACCAAAGTACACTGTAAGTTGTGTAAAAAGAAGTATTCTGCTGAGTCCAAAGCCATATCTGTACTGCTTATGGGTCATCCAGAAATGTCATATTCCTCTGACTCAGCTCATAACCAGAGCCTGGCTGGGTGTGACCCTGCCAGGCTGGATTAATTACCTTCCTCCCAAAGCTGTAGCATCAAGGCCTAGCCCTTCACTGCAAACATTCCAAGGGTGTAGGTCTCCTCTCCAGGAGGGAGAGATGAGGGTGGAGCTGCCGGTTATCCATCAGCAGCTGTCACCTGTTGCCAGGTACCGGGTCTGCTCGGGACCATGAAGGCAGCAAGGGGGTAAGGTGGCTTTGTAGAGACCATGTGGCATGAGACCCCTGGAGGACGCCATTTTGAACTATCCCAGAGACCTGTGTAGGAAGGAGGGAGCAGGGGCAGAGAGGTGATGTGTCGCTGCAGGATAGCGCAGAAGAGCCTTCCTGCCAGCCCCCTCCAAATTCTTTTAATAGGTCTTGCACAGGAAGAGGAGCTCTCTCTGGGGTGTGGTCTGCTGAGGAAGACTGGTGCTGGAGCCTGGCGCTATGGGCAGTTGGAAGGAGGAAACGCCTGACTGTCCCAGGGCCTTGGACTGCACCTGTGGAGGAGTCCAGGACCAGTGAGGATAAGCCTGGGCCTCTGCGCAATGAGAGGAGAGGCCCAGGAGGAGAACCAAGTGAAAGGCTGGTGCAGGGAGCCAGTGAAGATAGCTCCCTGCCAAGTTCACCCTCTTGGAAGCCAGGAGGGTGAAGGAAAGTGCTCCCGATGGCTAGGGCTGGCCATCAGGAGCAAGAAGAGGCCAAAATGGTGAAAATCGGCCACCTGGGGGCTGAGATACGCCCCTCAGAAGGTAGGCGACCTTTGACCTCCAATGGGACCAACGACGAAGCACGTGGGGCTCTGCTGCCGGTCTTAGATGTGCCCCCAGAAGAAGAGAAAGTCAGGGAGCGCCATCGCGCTCCCCATGAAACTGTACCCAAGGGGTGTGCCAGGAGCCCACCCTGGCCCCCTGAAGACACCAGAGGGAGGGGACCACCGTCGCGCCCCCCTCGAAGAGATCTCTGGGGTCCAGGACCCCCAACTCCGGACCTGCCAAAAATGAAGCCGTGGAGCGCCGTTGTGCTCCCCGTGAAGATCTCGGGGGCCCAGGATCCCCAACTCCAGGCCCCGGTGTCTGCGGCAAGAAGCAGGGGGAGTGCTGTCGCACTTCCCCCCCCTGGAGGGAGAAGCCAAGCCGCGGAGTGCCGTCGCGCTCCCGGACGAAGAATACCCTGGGGGCCCGGGACCCCAACTCTGGGCCCCGAAGAACAGGCAGAAGTAAGGGGGCACCGTTGTGCTCCCCGTGAAGATGTCCCTGGGGCCTGGGACCCCAACTCCGGACCCCTGTGTGCGGAAGGAGGAGGGGGGAGTGCCGCCACGCTCCCCCGCAGCAGCAGGAAGGCGGGGGAGTGTCGTCGCACTCCCCCGAGGACCCGCCTGTGAAGGAGCAGCCTCTGTGTCTGCCCGCAGGAGCGGGCAGACCAAAATGGACACGCTGGCTCCCGCATCCGCACACAAGGGTGCGGGCCGGATGGGGAGCTGGCAGGAGCGGCTGGGGGTGGGCTCCCCGAGCTGCCAGGAAGTCCTCACCTGAGAGGAACTGGGTCCGGGTCGGACCAGGCCCCCACCGAAGAGCAGTTGTGGCGTGAGTCCACCCACGAGGGCAGCGCAGCTCTCCTCAAGCAGCGGCAGAGCCGCTGCTCTGTTATTCACGGGCAGGAGCAAATCGCCCCATAATGCCTTGGAGGCCCGGACCGGCCTGCAAGGAAAAGTGGATTGTTCTCTGTGTGTGGTGACCCCAGAAGGGCGGGATCACCACTAAGTGGATGCAAAGGTGCAGGGGGAGCTGCAGGAGCATGCAGACTCCCCCAGCACGAAATTTGGAAGTGCCCCCCAAAGTCTCTGGGGACTCAACGGAAATAACCCCTCAAGGGCTCAGCCATGCTCCAACAGCAACCTATTATTCTGGAACTTTTGTTCTTCAGCTGGGGATGTGTTTGGGACTGCACCAAGGTGTGAAGGGCTGAACTGGGGATGCCTGGAGAAGGGCATCTCCTGGAGGTGAAGAGGTGCAATTGCATGAGAGGTGCATTTACCTGATGTTATTTTTTTTGAGGCAATAGAAGTCACTTGTGTAATGTGAAAGCATAAGCAAAGTGGGGTTACGTTGCTGGACAGCCCTGCTAGGGTGTCTGGCTGTATATGCTTAATCCTGTGATTATAACTGTGATGCCTTTTAGGGGCTTTAATTGCAATGCTTTATCAATGTTATCGGCTATGATAAGTACTGTCATTTTAAGTGATGCCTGAACATGTATTCTTGCTGTTGCGTTAGGTGAAGAACAACCCAGACTGTTAGCCACTAAGATGTAGAAGTGTATACTGTATGGTCAGTATGAGATGCTCAGTCAGGGTTGGTACACAGTCAAAATATCGACTTTTAAATATCGACCTACATTAATATTGAGTTTTAAATATCGTAGGGACAGAATATCGACATCAAGAATATCGGTGACCAGAATATCGACCTGAAGGTAAGAAATATTGTTTTTGTTAATATCGATAGTAAAAATATTGATGTTAATAATATCGATGTTTATGTTAGTGTTATGTATTTTAGTATGTATTTTATATGTATGTGTTCCACATGTTTTGTTATGTTTTGTATTATTTTTATAAATATATGTATTAATTGTTTAGAAGTTAGTAATTTTTTTTAAAGTAAATTTTGCGTTTTAGTACCGTAGCGGGTTGTGGGTTTATAGGGGAATAGGGTGGGAAGTAATTTAATTATAGTAAATTAATTCATATTTTTAGAAATTATGAATTATTTTTAATTACATTTTGCATTTTAGTTCTGTAGCGGGTTGTGGGTTTATAGGGGAATAGGGTGGGAAGTAATGTAATTGTAATTAAGTCATTATTAATTTTTATTTATTGTTATTGATATTTAATTTATTGTTAATTAATTATTAATTGGTAATTAATTGTTATTAATTAATTGCTACATATATTAATTGTGTTAATTTAGTTTAGGAGTGGGTTGTGTGTTTATTGGGTAATAGGGTGGGAAGTAATTTATTATAATTAAGTAAATATTTATTAATAATTATTGGTATTGATAATTAATTTATTGTTCATTAAGTATCAATTGGTAATTAATTTTTATTAATTATTATTTATTGGTATTGGTAATTATTTTATTGTTAATTAATTATTGTTAATTAATTTTTATTAATTAATTGATTAATTGGTAATTCTATTAATTGTGTGGAGTGGGTTTTGTGTTTATTGGGGAATAGGGTGGGAAGAAATTTAATGTTAATAAAGTAATTATTAATTTTCATTATTGGTATTTATAAATAATTTATTGTTAATATATTAATAAATCATTATTTAATTAAAACAATTATTTAATTGATAAGTATGTTATTTTTAACCCCTACCAACACTTTCCCTACTGTTGCACTCTCTAGAGTGGGAATAGTAATTTTTACCCCTACGCTATCCAACACTTTCCCTACTGTTGCACTCTCTGGAGTTGGAATAGTAATTTTTACCCCTACGCTATCCAACACTTTCCCTACTGTTGCACTTACTGGAGTTGGAATAGTAATTTTTACCCCTACGCTATCCAACACTTTCCCTACTGTTGCACTCTCTGGAGTGGGAATAGTAATTTTTACCCCTACGCTATCCAACACTTTCCCTACTGTTGCACTCTCTGGAGTTGGAATAGTCATTTTTACCCCTACTCTATCCAACACTTTCTCTACTATTGCAATTACTGGAGTGGGAATAGTAATTTTAACCCTTTTGCTATCCAACACTTTCCCTACTGTTGCACTCTCTGGAGTGGGAATAGTAATTTTTACCCCTACGCTATCCAACACTTTCCCTACTGTTGCACTCACTGGAGTGGGAATAGTAATGTTTACCCTTACGCTATCCAACCCTTTCCCTACTGTTGCACTCACTGGAGTGGGAATAGTAATTTTTGCCCCTACGCTATCCAACACTTTCTCTACTGTTGCAATTACTGGAGTAGGAATAGAAATTTTAACACCTACGCTATCCAATACTTTCCCTACTGTTGCACTCTTTGGAGTGGGAATAGTAATTTTACCCCTACGCTATCCAACACTTTCCCTACTGTTGCACTCTTTGGAGTGGGAATAGTAATTTCTTTCCCTCCGCTATCCAATATTTTTCTGTATTGTTTTACTTAATGTTGTGTATAATTTATTTTACAAAAATTAAAAATATTGTAATTTTTTAATTTGTTAAATATATTTTTTACATTTTTTATAATAATATTTTTGTATGTGTCTGTCTGTACTTAGAATTTATAAAATATTTTTAACAATTTATAAGTTATTAAAATAATTATTTATGAATATTATTAAGTATATATATTATATTTTATGTTTAATTTATTTTAACATTATATGTATCAGTTTTTATTCTTAAACATTTTTAAATAATTTTAACTATGTTTCTTTTAATTATATGTATTATTTACTTTGTTAGATTTTTTTTTAACATTTAAAAAAAAACGATATTTTTTACAACAATATTTTTGACATCGATATTTAATTTTCGAAATTTTTGTACTTACCATGATGTAGATATTCTTGACTTCGATATTTTTGTCATGATATTTTTGTACCTCAATATTTTTGAGGTCGATATTTTGTCAGTGATTCGTCAGGGTTATGTGTCACCATGCCAGGTGTGCCCATTTTAAATGCTTGTTGAGATAATGGGGTGGGTCGCCACTTGGATGGTGCCAGTGGGTAAGGCCGCACTCCAGGTTATGGTCAACCTACTGCATTAGGGGGCAAGATGATGTGCATACATGGGAGTGGTGGTACTGGACCCCACCCCCCCTGCGGAAGGGGTGGGAATGTTATGCAATGTCACAAAGTAATTCCAACAGCTTATGTACATTTGTAAATTGGTGCATAGTATTGAGTAGTGTGTGTGTGTAATGAATATACTCTTCCTTTTTATAAAGAAAAGTATAGGCTGGACAATCAATTATTGAGTGTTATTTCTGCGTACTGGTAAATGGCGATTACTAGCCCACACCACCTCCCTTGAGTAAGGCTTACACTGCTCTGCAACTCTACCCTCTGAGAGTCAAGCGCTACAATGGGGTGTTTGGTTGCCAGGGAAGGACAAATGTAGACATGTTATTTGCGCAGGCCTCACAGATACTGCCTCGTTTTCCAACAGCCAGACTTTCAAATTCTAACAGGGATACTGCCCATTTCTCTCAAATCTTGCTGCCCACTTGGGTCTAAGAATACTTCTCATTTTACATTTCTCTGTAATGCTCTGCTTGTGGAGAGCCTTTAGGGTAATTAACCTGTACTGAAATTTAGCATTTTTCCAATAAATCTTTAAACTATTCAGCTGACCTATAACTCTGGTATTGAGCATGCCCTTTTACTTAATTTACTGAATGTCTGATATTTTGGATGGGCTGAGAGTCTTACCTTGAGAACACATTGCTTCATGAAATTGAGGATTAACACTGTTTCAGAATAATCAAAATTGTGGGCCTCCTGTTGAGGTAAATTTGGGTGTCAAAATTGCGATATAACTTGTGCCTACAAATTTGTTGTAGCAGAGGATTGCTGCGAGTTAAGCGCACTTCCTTTCTGCTTAGGATATTCTTCCTCCTCTTTTCTCCCAGTCCCCATGTGCCTAGTTTAGTGAATTGTTCAGTGTGGATTTTGCAGTACTGACTTGTTCCTCAATTAATCGGATTATGAGTATCAGTAAGGTAGATTGATTCTTGTGACTGAGGGTGTTCTAGTGTGTTACTCAAGTGTGGAGATTAATGTTGAGTGATGGATTGCTATGCTTAATGTGAAGCTTTTGGTTATACAATGCTGATTTTGGGTTCAATTGGTGGTTTGAGCACTGATTTTGATATACTAGTCTTGTTTGTGATTTGTGTTGAATTAGTTTTTTTGTGTCTTATTATTGATTGGTTTGGTTATCGGAATTGTCAAAATCTAAGATCTTGACATATTGTTTTTTATCTTACTTACACAAAGATAGTATGTTTTAGCAAGGTGCACATACACACTGATAGGGGTTTTTCTGCACTAATGAGTTTGCTTTCTAGGAGTTTGTGTGTCTGATCTTGGTTGGTGTTATAGCTCCTCAGTACATGAGAGTGAATACATTAGCCATAATGGTTTGCCACTGGACAGGAGTCTGCTTAATGTGACTTGAGGTTGACAAGTGGTGCGAAGATGCTAGTCTTGTTTTTGTCATTATCTCCTATTTAGGTTGGTCAGGCTAGATTTATTTCGTTTATCCATGTGTGATTCATTGAGAAAAGACTTTGCGATGGTTAAAGGCTTCTCTGTGAAGATATCATAAGCTGTGCTGCAATTGGTTAATCAGCCGAGGAGTGACGCTGGGATTGGTGAGACGTGACCACAAAGTTAAACTGTCATTGTTTGGTTTCTGTCAACGCTGTGCTGGGTTTGGTTGATCTTTAAGATAGCCTAGCTGTGATTGGTTGTTGTTTGCTAGCTTGTTTTATGCAGTTTTCAGTTTATTTTGAGCAAAAAAATAATAATGCGTACTGTGTTGAAAAAAACGAAAGTTTCTTGTGTGCCTGCTACAAAGGGACAGAAATTACCTGCAGAGGATACGCTTGCATATGAAATGATGACAGACATTTGTTTTTATATGTGTACCTGGATTTCTGAATGGCGTGAATATATCTCGTCTGACAAGGACTTGCAGTTTCCCTTGGAGGGTACCCTTAACATTAGAAAGTTAGATTTCTTAAGACAAACTATGAACAATAGAAAGCCATTACCTAGACAATTTGCGGCATTCAGCAAATGGGATTAGAGGGCGACAAAGAATGAAAGAAAGAAAATCAAGATGTAGGTGAAGAGTTTTGTTAGACAATGGTTGGAAGGGAAGTGAGTTTGACAAGAGAAATGACAGAGAGGCTATTATGGAGCGAGTGAGAGTTTTTCCTGTGATAGTCAAAGAGACAACAATAAAAAGAAAACAGACAAGGGAGGCAGGGAAAAACAGAACTGGGAATGAGTACTAGCCAAGACACTATGGTTATCTCTTCAGTTCCAAGTGTCATGCTTGCTACTATTGTTACCATTGAATTTTCAAAAGAGAGGGATATTAATTTTGGGCTATTAAAAATTGAATTCGGGAACTTTTACAGCGAACAATTGACAAACAGATTGTCATACAATGTGGATAAAATGAGCTACTTGATCAAAGAAGCAGCAAGGTGTGAAAACAAAGCACATGATAGACTTCAAGAACTTGTTGATGAGTGTGAGGTTGATATCAGTAGAATGAGAAATTTTCAGAGAACTTGCAAAATGGCTTTGACTAATGATGAAATAAAAGAATTGGGTTTAATACCATTAAGAGTTCACTTTAAAGATTTGATTGGGAAGATAAAGGATTGGAGGGATTTGAGGAAATACAGAGAAAGAAAAAGATTTGAGGAAATACAGGAAAACACAGAGAAATATGGAAGAAGGTTCTCATAAAAAAAGCTTGGAAGAAAGTGAAGTGGTCTGTTAGTGATTCCGAGTTAGAGGCAGTTTTAGAATTTCCCTCGAAATAAGTACATGGAGGAAACTATGTACATGTGCCTAGGACAAAAGGTGATCTTTATGCTTTTATGACAAACTTTTCAAAATCGGAGACGAACCGGAGAAGTGGTACAAAAAGGGGAAATAGATGGACTATGATTAAAAAAATGCTTTGGATGATGTGAATACGCAGTTTGAGATTGTTGTTCCTAGTAAGCTGTGGTCTGAGTGTCTTGCTTTTGCTTGGCCCACTGAGGAACCAAATAGGATTGCACCTAATAATGCTTGTGTTAGACCTGGCATCCTTGGCGTGGTTTCCCCTGACTTTTTGCCTGTACACCTCCTATTTTTGCTGACTCCATTTTTGCTACCTTTAGAACTCTGGACACTTAACTAATGCTAACCAGTGCTAAAGTACATGTGCTTAAAACATGGTAACATTAGCTGATCTATAATTGGCATATTGAATTTACTCTAGTCCCTAGTAAAGTGCACTACATGTGCCCAGGGCCTGTACATTAAATTCTACTAATGGGCCTGCAGCACTGGTTGTGCCACCCACTTAGGTAGCCCTTCAAAACATGTCTGAGGCCTGTGTGTGCAGTTTTACCCTGCCATGTTGACCTGGCCGGTTAACCCTCTTTCTAGACCCAAACCTTCCTTTTTTTTATATAAGTCACCCTCAAAGTAGGCCCTGGGTAGCCGAAGGGCAGAGTGCAGTATATTTAAAAAGTAGGACATTTACTTTTAAGTTGTACTTCTCTTGGTATTGAAAAACTCTTCAATTCATTTTTATCTACTGCAATACCTATCTCTCCTATAGGATAACATTGGGATTAACGTATTACCTTTTATACGTGTAATTTCCAATTGGAAAGAGATAGAACCCCCAAATTTAGTGTCTATGGAATCACCATCTATAAATCACAACTTATGGTAAATTGGATTTTAAATCGCAATTCTGAAAATGCCACTTTTAGAAAGTTATATAAATGAACCAGGCTTGGGTCCTGTCACTACCTGGCCTGGACCACTACTGGGGGTGAATGTTTTGATTTGTTCTGCATTCCATCCATCAATTGTGTGTCTTTTGCTTTCTCGCCCTAAGTGCGCCAGGTATGCCCAGACGTGGGTCCTGGGCTCACTGTGCCACTGGAATCAAGCTATCCTGGCTGAAGAGGGGTGAAACCCCGAAACCGGTCCTAGGATGCTTGTTTCCGGTCCAGGGAGGACCTGGCTTGGCAGTTCGGGCTGGACTGTTCCCATGAGGCACAGGGTCAAGACTGATTTGCATATGGCCAGGTCTAAACTGTGGTGGCATGGTGAGCAAAAGAATGATGGATTTAACCCAGATCTCTTGACTGGGGGTGAATGTTTTGATTTGTTCTAGGCGGACAATAACACATTTCGTACTCTGGTTTGCACCTACTGTCCTGCCTGTGACATGAGTAAGGGGGTTACACATTTATAGTGGGTGTTGTCTCCAGGGGGTAAAAGCGGTTCAAACTGATTCCCTCGAGGCACGCACTGGACAGTAGGTGCAAACCTGAGTATGAAATGTGTTATTGCCGCCTAGTGCTTGTGTGCAAACAAGGACTGGTCATTTGCACTGTTTATGAATGTTTTTTGTGTTCAAGATTTGTTTTTGACCTGTTTATACTGTGCTTAATTACAATTGTGTTGTTTTAACGTGTTCATGTGCATTTTATGTTACTGTTTTACACTTACAATGTGCATCCGAATGATGTGTCGCCCTTCTCATGACATGAAATGATTGGATGAATTTTGCTCTTCAAAAAGTTTGAAGTCGAAGTGAAATAAAGCACGCAGACTTTAGAATTGATTGTCTAGGGTTCTATTCACTTTTAGAAAGTTGGCATTTCTTACTTTAGCTATTTGGTGCCTTCTGTCAGTCTCTGAATACACGTCTGGTGTGGGTGACAGCTGGGCTTTATGCATTCCCTCTAGACAGCCACACACAAAGGGAACTTAGTTGTGATTGATGAGCCATTCACATTCTGATGGGCCATCCTGGTTAGGATGGGAGGGAGGAGCTGACACTTACACCTGAATAGGCTGTGTCCTTCCCCCCACACATGGGGCTGCATAACCCCATGTAGTGAGTCTAGAGCCAGGGCAGGGACTCTGTGCACTTCAAAGACATCTCTTTGAACTCTTCCCCACTGCAAAGTCACAACTGAGTATAAGTACTGGACCTCTGACACCACCAACTCAGTACACTTCTAGACTTGTGGATTCTCTGCCAGGAAGAAGGACTGCTAGGGCCGACACTCTTCTGGACTGCTACTCTGCTGCACTCCTGCTCCACTCTGCTGACCTGCTGCCCTCTTGCCTGAAAGTGAGGAGCACTGGACCTGCATGCACAGGGCTTGTCTTCCCTGCCTCCTGTTTTGAAGTCTTAAGGACATTAAAGACTTCCAACTACCCTGCTATAGCACCTGGACTCTGCCATCTTGATTCCTGCCCTGTCAGGTGGTGTCAATCTAGTGCTGGGCCCTTGGAAGTGGGTATAAAGTGCTGCCCCAGAAGAAAATCCATGCATTGACACTGTTCGGAACTGGCGCATCTCCATCAGCACAGAGGCATCATCGCTGCCTCAAGGGTATCGTATCACTGATGGTGCAGCGCATCACCTCCAATCCAAACACATCTCCGACTCTGCGTGGCTTGGAGCCGATGCACCACCTACATCCTAAGGATCGACACCGACGCATCACCTCCTTTTCTCCTTGCATCTCATACTCGAAGTGGACTCCACCATGTACCAAGGTACTGTTTCAGCGGGTCATGGTTGGTCCCTATATCCAACCCTTGCAGCACTGCAGTCATCCTGAACCTTTGGATTGGAACCGGTTTAGTGCGACCAGATATCCCTGGTTGGCCCTTTATGCTTTTAAGCATTACATGTCAGTTTAATCTTTAAAAATGAATTACTCTGGTCCTACTTATTGGGTTTTTATCATTTTGGTCTTGGTTTGTTCAATAAATTAAGCTCAATTTGTCCTTCTAGGTCTGGTATGTTTTTGTGTGGTATTTTCACTATTTTACTGTTTGAAGTGATGCATAATTACTTTACAGATTGCCTCTTACGTTAAGCCTGACTGCTCTGTGCCAAGCTGCCAGAGGGTGAGCACAGGTTAATTTAGGGTGTGTATTTGATTACCGTGCCTAGGATTGTGGTTCCTACTTGGACAGGGTGCATACCTCTTCCAACCAGAAAACCAATTTCTAACATGCTCCTTCTGAAGTGGTTGCTGATAAGTAAAGAATAGTGGCAGAGCATTTGAAAAAGAAATTAGGTGGTCAAAGATTTTGAGATCTACACACGAGCAGAAAGAGTCAGTGGATGCCTATTATGGGTATTTAGACAAAATATTGTTTAGACAAAATATCGTTAACACAAATATCGTGTCAAAAATATTGTGTCTAAAATATCGAGGACCAAAATATCATCAAAGTAGGTTTCAATAGGTAAATAAAGTTTTACAATGCATAACTCCACATATCTGTTCCTTGATGATATATACATCTTCAAGGTATGTCGATGTGGAGTTATGAATAGTAAATCATACATACCTGTTTGTACTTACCTTCTCGATATTTTGGTCCTTGATATTTTGACATGATATTCTGTCCACATGATATATGTGTTTCCAATATTCTGTCAGCGATCCCCTACTATGAGATGCTCATGCAAATTTTTAAGAAGCATAGTGGAGTTGAAGATCTTGAGGAAGATTGTGCTAATGGTTACATTTCTGCTTTTTTAATGTGTTTTTGTGTCCTTAGCTCAGTTTACATATAAAACAGAGTGCAATGTGCTAGGGAATTTAGGGTATAGATGAGATCTTAAAATATGGCAAGTACAGTAGTGATTGGTTTGATGTGAAGCAGAAAACGATCGAGAAGAACTTAATGTTAGCCCAGATGAAGCAGTTTCAGAAAAATGGCAGGAATCAGTTGATGGTTCCTGATTTGGGTTTTGTTTCATCTTACAATGCTGTAATGAATGTGATATCTTCAAGCAAGGCATTTAAATGGGAAATGCAAGTTCAAGGAAGAGTGGTTGTGAAAAATTCTGGAACAAATTAAAGAAGTTCATTGTTTGTCTTTCCTGTAGTAAAGTTGGCCACTGAAAAAAGAATGTGGACAGAATCTGCATCCAATCCAGAATCATTTTGTTACATTAGATGAAGTGGAATGCAAATCAGGTTCAGACACATTCATTAGTGCACCTGTACCAACTAGGTCCTGTACAGAATATGCAAAGTCAAGGACAGTTTCGCATGAATAGCCCTACTGTTGCAGCAAAATGTGAAAAACAAAATGCCATACAATCTAGGTTACCAACAGAATCCATTGAGTTTGAGCAATGATTTTCCTCAGTTTCTCCAGAGAATAATTCTCAATGAATTTGCCTGAGAGTGGAAGAGGATTGATTACTTGGACCAATCAATCATGGATGTACGACGCATTCTTGCAATGCCAGAATTTGTGGTACTTCGTTCAGTGAACTGACCTTGGTTCCTGTATTCGGCCCATTCTCCAGGGTGGTCGGCGTGAACTTGTGACTTTGTCCCCGTCCAGTGCAATCAGATATCCACAGTTGGCGCTTTGAGCTGCTAGACACTATTTTCACTGAATACTTTGAAAATGCATTTCTCCGGTTCTACTGATTGGATTTTTGTGGTTTTGGCCAAAAATAATTTAACATTTGACTCTTTTTTTCTGAATTGGTGTGGGATTTTTCTTGTGTTGTGTTTTAACTTTATTACTGCTTTAAGTGATGCATAAATACTTTACATATTGCCTCTACATTAAGCCTGACTGTGCCAAGCTACTTGAGGATTAAGCACAGATTAATTTTGGTTTTGCTTGTGACTTCACCCTGACAGTGTTTGCGGCTTCTGCTTGAGTAGGGTTTCACCCCCCTGAACCAGTAACCCATTTTCCTTCAGTTACCGTCTAAAGTCCAGCGCGAGCAGTTCCGTTCGTGGTGGAGGAGGCCGCGAAGAGCAGGGAGAGCGGCCCATACGGTTGTTGCTGTAGCATGAAGAGCAGCCCAGGCATTGCAGACGGTCGTCGCTGTAACACGAACATTCTGCCAGGCACTGCAGATGGTTGTTGCTGGAGATTTGAGTTGGCAGTCACCGAGGGCTGTCCATGGTGTAGCGTTAAGTGTAGATCTCGTGTGGCTGTCACGCGAAGAGTCAGGTTCAGCTGAGCTTTGTATTGTTTGTTGGCACAGGCAGCAAGATCTTGACACAAACTGGGCCATTTGCGGTTGCAAAAACCCCAAAACATCAGGATTTCTCTTTTTTAAGTCAGAGGAGTGCCCTCTAATGCCAGCCAAGGGTCGAGGCCTAGAGAGGCTAGCTCAGAACTGGAGGTCAGTCAGCTGACCCTTGAAGTCACTCAGCCTGGAATGAAAGGAGCAGGTCAGTCGTCCTTCTCAGTAAGCAGGACAGGCCTCAAGCAGCAGGGCATCTTTCTTCTGCAGTATTTACTGGTCCAAGAGTTTACTTTTTATACCTTGTGCCGGTTTTGAAGAGGGAGAAGATTCAGGAGATTTCCCTTAACAGAGATGTCTAGAATTTCCTGCCTCCCTGCCCTGGTCCCTCTCTGTCTGGGGACACAATAGGCTAGTGTGAAATCCTTTGTGTGCGATTTGGGGCAGTGTATTTCAAAGGCAAATGTGGTAGGTGACAGCATTGCTCCCCCACTGAACAAGCCAGGATGCCCCACCCTGCAAACATACAAACCCTCTATTGTGATGCTGTCTGGGAGGAACACACAAAGGCCAACTGCCAACTTCACCTAGTCATGTGACCTAAGAAACAGGCTGCAGGCACCAACTAGTTAGGTCAAAAAAGGCAGCTTTCTAAAAGAGGCAATTTTAGAATTGTGACTTAAAATCTGACTTTACCCTTAAAGAGGGTTTTAAATTCCTCAGACATGTAACATGACATGACATGACTTTCCTATCTGCTCCCAATAAAACGTCATCACTTATTAAGCGTAATAAGGTAACCCCATGTTATCTAATGGGAAAGGTAGGCTTTGCAGTAATGAAAAACGAATTTGAGAGTTTTTTACTACTAGGACATATAAAACGTAAACGTACATGCCCAACATTTTAAATACAAAACACCCTGTCCTATGGGTCGGGCCTAACCTACGGGTGACTTATATGTAATAAAAAGGAAGGTTTAGGCCTGGCAAAATCTTTGTCAGGTCAAAATGGCATTTTAAATCTGCACTCACAGGCTGCAATGGGAAGCCTAGGACGTGTTTTAAAAGGCTACATACGTGTTTTGTAGGAACTGGGTACCTGTAGTACATCTTTACTAGGGACTTGCAAGTAAATTAAAAGTGCCAATTGGGTGTAAGCCAATTTTACCATGTTTAAAGGTACATGAGCCCTAAGGCCCAAAAAATGAATTCAGCAAGAAAGGAAGAGCAAAGCTAAAAGGTTTGGGGACAATCCTGCTGAGAGGGCCACATCTAGCATGTCCTCCTTCCAGCCTAGAGACATGGTAGACTAATAACTACCTTGATGGGCTTCCCTACTCAGGTGATAGAACATGGACAATGGTATTCTACAGCAGAGGCACTTATCAGTTCTGTGCCCTTCTGAACTCATTCGGGTCCCTCGGTCAACACTCTCCTGACCCATGGGGAACCCTTATTGTTACATGTGGACCCCATCTGTGAAGCACCTAACCTTAATTTGCTCACAGATGCATGGCAATAGGCAGAGAGGACCAACATGGCCAACAAAATGATGTGAACCATTCTGCCCCGATCAGACTTCTGTCCCCAACCCAAGGAAAACTCTGCCCTTAAGTACAGTAATCAAAAGAGGCCATAGACAGTTGTGTCAACAGCCAGGTTCTGGGCCATCCAGGGTTCTCAGACCTCTGAGGTTTCTCAAAGTGGAGGGCAACAGCCCCAGGTGTTGTGCACTGTACTTCCACTCTCTTTCCCACCAGTCCAGTGGTGGTATCCTTAGACTGGTTTTCCAGCCCAAGGTCTGTACCCTGAGGCTTACCAGGAGTCAGTGCTGAGCCTTTCCTACCCCTACTCCTCCATCTGGACCTTTTACTAGGGGTGGGCGAAACATTCCATTCCACTGTGGAATTAGCAGAGTTTTGGCCACTCTTATTACTCTTCAATGCAGAGTTCTGGTCAAATTCCACCAATTGCCAGGTGCAGACTTTTTCTTCTGTGAGGCTCCAGAATATGTGGGTGAGATTTTGGCATCCCCCTAGCACGATTTTCTAATGGGGGCAGACACTGGCATTCAAGGTCCGAGGGCTGCTGTTCGAGTAGATTTGCTGCTGCTCTAGTAGATTTTCTACTCGGGCGACAGCAAGAACAACATGAATGTTCACATGGTGCTGTTCGTGCAGACTTTCAGTGCTGTATATTTTCCGCCTGTAGGCAGCATTCCATGGAATCTCGCAGAGTTTCTCTGTAACTCCGCAGAATTCCATGGAGTGAAAATCCACCCCTACTTTTTACTTTCATTGTGGGAGTATTACCCCTGAAGCCTGATTTCAGGGCACACTGGGTGGCCACCCTCCCCACTCCTACAATACCAGCGGTAACTTATTCCCTAAAATACAGTCAATGAGCATCTGGGGACTAACTATGACCTTCCTCTAGGTCACCTCTCCACCCCGGGGCACAGGAGCCACAGGGAGGAATAGACATCAGAGCAGTGACAGGGATCCCATTTACTGTCATCTGATGAAAGTGACGACTCTCAGGTATCGCAAATTGCAATTCCTTAAATGCAATGTAAGTAGCACAAAAGAAAGTGCACTTTAGCCTTAAGGAATCGCTAATTACCACCAACTTCAAGTTGGTGGTAATTAGCGATTTCCTTTAAAAAAGCACTTTTTTGCTTTTTTTAAGTACCATGTGGCACACATTCATGCCCTTAGGGCATGTATGTGCGCCACATGTGCACACATGCACATTTCAGGGGTGCAACAGGGTGTCCTTTTGGAACCCTGGAACCCTTGAAATTGCGCCCGCAATTTGCGAGTGCCTCTTGGTGACTCGCAAATTGCGGGAGCAATTCCTATCATTCCTATGGGCCTCTTGGCCCATAGGAATGAATGGGAAGGTATTCCTTAATTGCGAATCACATTTTGCGATTTACAATTAAGGAATATTAAGGAATCGCTAAAAATATTGCGATTCCTACATGGCATTTTGCGATTCCTTAATAGCGATTCCCTAAAAATCGCTATTAAGGAATCGCAAACATGCATTTACCTACATCTGGCCCTTGGTCTTTGGGTATATGGACTCCATGATCTCCACTGGACTGTGGGGTTACTGACACAATTTCTGGTGAACTTCAAGTCCAGGTCCTTTAGACATCCTTTTGTCAGCCAAAACCCTTTTCTACCTCTTCTGCAGCCAGTCTGGCGAGCTATAGCTTCAGGTGTAGAAGGACACACTGTTTTCTGCATTGGATCCAGCAGGGGACTCCCTCTCAGTGGAACCTCATCTCTCCTCTGGAGCCTTTGCCAAGTTATGTCTCTCTTCCTCCTCATCATCATCATCCTTCTCAGGGCCATCACCCTCTTGGTTCTCTGTGGAACTCTTCCACCAGCATGCTACCAAAATCATACACGGTGTCCTGAAGGTCCAGCTTAGTGGACGCCGTCTTCATGGCCAGCCCCTCCTCCTTGCAGAACTTCTTCTGCTAGGACTTTTTGAAGTCATCAACCTGGACCAGCTCCATTATACTGTAGTATGAGAGGCAGTTGGGATCCATTTCTATTCTAGCAAGGTATCACAGGTACAACAAAAAAAGAGTTCTAAGCGTACAAAGTTGAGGCAGGAGTTAAATTGGGAAAAATTATCATGTTGAGAGAAAAAAGCAGAATTTAAAAAGTGGTTGAATCTGGTATCAAATTATTTCTAATGGGTTTTTGTGTAACACAAATCACTGTATGGCATTGCACAAAAACAAGTATTGAATTCCACCGCTGAGCACCAATTTGAGAAATCAGGCTGCTGGTTGAGGGGGGTGAGAGCCCGTCTCAAGCAACAGCCACATTTCCTGTCAGGGTGAACCACAAAAGTCACTAAATTAACCTGTGCTTGACCCTCTGATAGCTTGGCACAAAATCAGTTGGACTTAACTTAGAGGCAATGAGTAAAGTATTTGTGAGGCACACATACAGTAATAAAGTGAAAAAGCAACACAAGAAAATCGGACTCAAATTTAGAAAAATAGAGTAACATTTCATAATGTATTTGACACCAAAACAACAAAAATCCAATCAGTAGAAGTGGAGTTACGCAATTTCAAAGATTTAAGGTAAGTATAGCGCCTAAAAGCACAAACCACCTCTTGTGGATATCTGGTTGTGCAAGACCGAGGGAAAGTCACAAGTTCAGATGGACCTCAATGGAGTGCAGGCCGGATACAGGGTCATGGGTAGAACCGCAGAAAAAGTTACGTTGTAAAGTCCAGCGAGAAGTGTTCTGTTTTCAGTGTAAGAGGCCACAAGGAGCACGGAGAACATTGCATACCAGGCGTAATGTACAGCCATCACTGGTGATTCAGTTTTGTGGTCATCGCTGGCTGTTGATGCTGTAGCAAAGTGCAAATCTCGTGTTGTCGGTCGTTGCTGGCGATCGATGTAGGAGTCATGTTTACCGGAGCATGAGGCAAACAGGCCTGTTTGTAGTCGCAATGAGCCCAAACCTTCTGAATTTCTCCTTTTTAAGTCAGAGGAGTGCCCTCTGATACTAGCCAAGGATCCAGGACCTTGGGAGGCACCTCTTGGGTATCAGGGACTCACTCTTGCAGAGTCCAGCTGGGCTCAGGCAAGTTCAAGTTGCAGGTACAGTTGTAGGTCCAGGCAGTAGGTTAGCTGGGCAGATGAAGGGAGTCCTCTGGATGTTGTTATGTCCTTGTAGCTCGGAACAGAAGGGCAGTCAGCTGCCCCTTGGCGTCACTCAGCCTGGGATAATGGGAGTAGGTCCAATGTTCCTTCTCATCAAGCAGGGTATGCCTCAAGCAGCAGGGCTTCCTTCTTCTGTAGTATCCACATGTCCTGGCTCTGAGGGTCTTAGTTTTGTACCTTGTGCCCCCTTTGAAGTGAGAGAAGCTTTTGGAGATTTCCCCCTACAAAAGTGTCTTGAATTTCCTGCCTCCCTACCCAGGTCCCAGTCTGTCTGGGTACCTAACAGGCTATTCTGAATTCCTTTGTGTGGGAGCTGGGCCTGTGCCTTTGAAGTGCACGCGTGATTGGCGACAGTTCCATCCCACTCCCCCAATCAAGGCCAGGATGGTCCATCCTGCCAGCACCCAGACCCTCTATTGTGATGCTGTCTGTGAAGAATATACAAAGGCCAACTGCCAACTATACCTAGTCATGCGACCCAGGAAACAGGTTGCAAGCACCAAATGGTTAGGACAAGAAAATGCTAATTTTCTAAAAGAGGCATTTCAGAATGGTGACTTAAAATCCGAATTTACCATTGAAGAGGGTTTTAAAGTACATTCATCAGACACCAAATATGACTTTCCTACCTGCTATCAATAAAACATCATCACTTATTAAGTACAATAAGGTAACCCCTTGTCATCCTATGGTAGAGGTAGGCCTTACAATAGTAAAAAATAAATTTGAGAGTTTTTCACTATCAGGACTGGTAAAACATAAAAATACTGTTTAGGGCCTATGCAGAGGATGACATATGTTTTAGAAAGGAAGGTTTAGGCTCGACAAAAGGTTTATTTTGCCAGATTGAAATGGCAGTTTAGAACTGCTCACACAGGCTGTAATGGCAGGCCTGGGACATGTTTTAAAAGGCTGCTTAAGTAGGTGGCACAATCGGTTTTGCAGGCCCACTAGTGATATTTAATTTACAGGCCCTGAGTACCTGTAATACCTCTTTACTAGGGATTTACACATAATTTAAATGTGTCTATTGGGAGTAAGCCAATTTTACCATGTTTTAATTTTAAGGAGATAACACAAGCACTTTAGCACTGGTTAGTAGTGGTAACGCGTGCAGAGTCCTAAGGCCAACAAAACAAATTCAACAAAACAAGAGTAGTGAAGGCAAAATGTTTGGGAGTGACCTTGTAGAGATGGCCAGGTCTAACACCAACAGATACAGAATGGCCTACAGTCATTAACTTATACTAATTGGTCTTCTCCATTCCTCTGCATTATTACAGCCAATATCACCTTACATTCTAATTTTAAAATAAAGTTCTCATTTGGAGTCAAATTCCACAGGGGTATACTGAAAGTCATTGAACATTTGGTCAGATTTTAAAGATACATTTGGAAAATTCATAGTTGCTCTGTAACTCAGTCCTGGTACAATATATGGATGAGCAATTGGTGGCATCTAAGACAAAGGAGTATTGTAAACTTGATACAAAGTTGAAGTAGGATCATTTAGTTGACAATGTCCACAAGGTTTCCCTCACAAAGATTCAGTATTGTAAAAACAAATATAAATGATTTATCTTGGTCATCACATTGAAAAAGAAGCAAAGAAAACCTCAAAGGAACATGTTTCTTCAATTCTGAAAATGAGTCCTCCTACCACCCAGTTGGATTTGGGGATGTTCCTGGAAATTGTTGGCTATTGTCATCACTGGATTCCAAACTTTTCCTTGATAGCAAAGCCTTTAGTAAGGCTAACCCACAGTGATATCAAAGATCCAGTACCCTTTGATGATTAATGTTTAGAGGCCTTCCGGGTGTTGAAGGAACATTTGTGTAATGCACCCGGCCTTGGAATGCCTGACTACAATATGGCGTTCTACCTCTAGTGTCATGAGTGAGAGAGGCAGGTGTACTTACACAGCAACATGGATGAGTCATGAGGCCAATGACCTATCTGTCAGCTTTGTTAGATCCAGCTGTAAGACCTCCTGGTTGTCTGAAACTATTTACAGCTGTTTGCATTGCAATTGAGCAAAGTGAAGGAATTGTAATGGTACATACATTGAATATGTTTGTTCTACATTCTGTTGGAATTTTGCTGGCCTGTACTCGGACTCAGCACATGACAAACAGTCATCTGACCAGATACGAACATGTCAACTGGCGGTTGAGAATATCTCAATTAAAAGATGCAATTTCCTAAATCCAGCAATACTGCTTTCTGTTTGAAACAATAATTAAGACAAAAACAGGATCGATGATGAGCCAGAACACAATTGTATCAGTGTCACAGAGTTATGTACCAAGCCAAGACCAGATATTAAAGAGATTTCCAATGAAATGGCTGATCTGATACTTTTTGGTGATGGTTATCGTTTAAGAGACCATCGTGGAGCACTGAAGGCTGCTCATTCATTACGTTCCATTTCTAAAAATTTTGAAGCTTCATACTTGCCAAATATAACCTCAGCACAAGTGTCAAAATAATTTTCAGTGACAAGAGCTTTTTGTCTGTTAGGAAATTAGAATGTGAGTATCAGAACCCCTTTCAGAGGACCACAGGGCAATTTTGGGTACCTGGGCCCAACTGTGGGAGTTGAGGACTTTTACTGCTCAGGTCCCAGGGTCCGATCTACTATGGACCCTGAGCAACTTGGCCAAGTACCCCTTCTGCACTTGACTCTTAGTGGCAGCTATGGTCGAGCAGTCCAAGTCTTCGGCAGGAGGGAAGTGTGAATACAGGTTAGTGAACATTACCCATAACTCAAAGAGCACATAGCAGTGTCAATAAATCGTTGTGCAGTCAACTACATATTTTTATATTAAAAAGATGTATTTTATTTCTAACTCTACGCATTCAAAGTAGTGTTCTGACATAAATGAACAATAACAGATTGCCCTTGAGGTTGGGTCTCTAGTGTTCCACTGCTATCTGATCTTCTTAATATTGTTGGGGTTATTCCCTATTCACTGGTGGCCACATCCAGGGAATTCTCATTAGTAGGCCTTAACTAAAGAGTCCACTCAAAGTCCTTGCAAAGTAACGAAAAGTGTCTTGGTGCTGCAGCACCATTAGCAGCCTGTCTCCCAGTGCCCTATAGGCCCATAATCTGTCTTACCTGTTCCAGCAGCATAGAAGCTTACACGGTCTTAGTGGATTCCCTGACCTCAGGCTCTCACACACTGCTCTGGTGGAAGAGTCGGCTGTGCGGGGAAGGCACAGCAGGACCCTGCATGCGTGCTGTCTCTCCTGAGCTTACACAGCCAGCTCCAGTAGCTATTGGAGGTGCTCCTGTGCCATTCCTGCATGGTACGTCTGATGCTCCGCAACGGGGCGTGGGGGTGTATTGGATTCTGATGCTCCCAGTAGGAATTCCAGTGATGCACTCACTTCTCAGCTCAGGGGAGCACGCCGGTTTGATCCTTGCTGCTCGGTGGTGACCCACAGGTCATGCGATTCACAGTTCTCGGACTATGGCCCAATCCTCAACAATCCTTGATAGTGGCAGCCCCGCCTGGCATAGGGGTCGCCGTACCACTACCGGCTAAATAACCGGCACTCACCATGTGATAGACCATACCACTGCGGCTCCTCCTGGCATACCGGGTTGCCACTAGGCTTTGCACAATACTCAGCACTTGTATTCCAGCAATACTTTCATGGGAGCCCCTCTTGGCATACAGGAACTTTGCATCAGGCTCCATGCAGGCTTTATTGGCCCTACACGGCACTCCACACATGGCTATCTTCACGGCAGCCCTATCCTGGCATACGGGGGTCGCTGACTAGAATCTTCACATGGGCAGCAGTGCAGCAGCTGTCTACTCACACTTTGCACTGGAAGTCCACTCAGTTGGGCACCTCACTTGACCTCGCTCCCTCCAACACTCTCATCTCCCTCACAGAGAACAATGGTCTTGACAAGCAAGAAGGCACTGTAGCTACAGGCTCCAGAGCACATGGTCTTGGGTTTCCATGGGTAAGGGAACATCACCCAGCAGGGAAACTAGCAGGCCTTGGCCACCAGTCCTGGTCACAGACATAAGTCTTGAAGAGCTTCCCCTCCTCACAAAGCCTATCTGGCAGCTTGGCAGATTATAGCATTTTAAGGCCTCAACGTCCCCTTCATATAGTCTATTTCCAGACACCAAATGTATCAGGGTCTGTTTCTTTTGAAGTACACTCTTGTCTTATCTCTCTTCCTCACGATAGGCTGTCTCTCACAGCAGAAGAGACTCCAAAGCTGATAGCCCCACAACACAGGCCATGGAAGTGACTAGTGTTCACACCTGGATGTCAGCCACAGTGATATGTGTATCAAAAGGTTAATCTTGGGTTCCCAGCCCTAATCTTTATGACTCCCTTATCAGCCCCATCTCCTTTCTGAGATGTGTCCAGGCCCCTTCGCTCACTGATTTAAAGAGCAACCTTTGATATATAAAGGGGGAGTCTCTCTCTCGCTCCCTTCCCCAGTGTGTCACACCCAGCTCACAAGATTACAGCAATCCCCAAATCTGTCTGGAGGGATTCCTCTACTCCTCACTTCTTTGCCATGCAGACCTGGGCTTTCCAAAATGGAACACAGCATCCTCCCTATAATATACCATTGCAAGCACTCTTGCACTTATTGTACATACACAGCACACACACTAACCAGTGCAGTTACTTTCATGTATTGCGATACCACAGGCACACGTACATTCAGCAAACACATTCCCTCTGCATTTACTGGTCAGTACTATAGCCCTCCTATATTGTGCCATGGGGCGCAACTTGCAAACACACAAACTCCTAGCACTCACATTCACCATGCATGCGCTGCACAACATTTCACCTTTCATGCACTGTACTTTTCACAAGCACACATACACCCAGCACATGCTTTCACCGCACACGCAATGCACAGAACTTCATCTCTCATGCAATGTATTCCTCCTCAGTGTATATATACATGCACTAACCATGCATGCGCTGCACACCACTGCTCTATCCCTGTACAGTACCCTTCACAGCCACACATACATCCAGCGCAGAGTCACCACTCCTGCGCTGAGCAGCACTGTACATCTAAATGATGTAGGCCAAGGGTGAGTTAAGCACACAGCAATGGAATTATAAAAAGGTGAGTGAGTTGGTAGGCCTCACTCCAGTGACAAGTTAAAAAGGACCTGTTCACTCCTACTGATTTCTACACATTATGCTGCCACCACGCGCTTGTGCTGTTTAACTTTTGGTGAAGGCTGTCGCCTTCCACCACTAGGAGGGTAGCACTTTGGGCACCCCTCCTGGTCCAACAAGACCGCAATCCGTGAGACAGGCCTATATCATGGTGCACACGTATGATCCGTGTTTGCCTTTGACAATAAAAAAACACCATTAGGGATTCTGACAACAGTACAGTTGGGCACTCAGGGCAGGGGTGCACGTCCATTACCATGCAGAGGACTTTTCCTTCCCAACAGTGACAATCTATAGACAGCCAAAATGGTTTTGGAGTGGTCCATAACTTTGGACATTCTCTGGAACTCCTGTCATGAACAGTTCCTACATAGTTGATGTATTGGAAGCAATATAGCAGCCAAAAGTACTGGCAGTGGTAAAGTGTGCTGCCCATAAGAATGGAAAAGAAATGGTCATACATGAAAATGAATTTGCAGACCAGTTGGCTAGATATTGTGTAATTGAGAATGAAACGGTAAGATCAAATGAACAGATTACGAGTCAAGGAGCAGAACAAAATGAGTAAAATGAAAATTCTGTGGTAAGTGCGGCAAATAGAAATTGTTTCCTATTAAATCCAACTCAGACTTCCTTGAGTGAAATGAGGGATCTCCAGAAGAAAGCGCCCGAGGATGAGAAAAGCAAATGGGAAATGTTGAGTTACAAAAATAAATTATCAAGATATTTACATCAGTCTTGAGTATAAATATATTGTGCCCAACACAATGTGGAATTGTTTGGCTAAATATCTGCATAATCAAGCACAAGTAAATTTCATTAGATGCCACTTTACGATGGCCTTGAGTGCATTCTCCTGATTGTCTGCTCATTCTCTAAATGGGTTGAGGCCTACCCCATCCTGAGAGAAGATATTATTACAGTTTCCAAGCTTTTGTGAAGATAATTATTATCCCATTTGGCATGCTGACTTCTATTGAGACAGATTGTGGCACCCAAAAATGAACTTTTAAAACCGATTTGTACAGCTCTCCAAATTGATCAAAGGTTCCATGGTAGCTATCGTCCTCAATCTCCTGGAATAGCTGAGAGAATGAATGGGATAATCAAATGCAGTCTGGCCAAAGTATGTCCATCCACCACATTGAAATGGGCTGGTGCTCTTCTCCTGTCCTAATGAGCATTAGAAGTACCCCAGACAAAAGAATGGTCTTTCGCCTCATGAAGTGTTAATGGGCAGAGTAATGAAATTGGCCTATACTCCTGTAGCTACAATAGTTTCAGTAACTGATGAGATTGTTCTAGATTACTGTAAGGGCCTGGCTGATATGGTTAAATCTGTTTCTTATCAGGTGAATATGGCAAAATCATCAACCAAAGAAATCCATTGCTACGCACTGAATCCAGGAGTTTGGGTGGTCATCAGGAAGCAAGTCTGTAAGAATTTCTTGGAGGAATACTGCAGAGGCCCTTATCAGGTCATACTTGTGTCTAACAGCTGTGAAGTGTGCTGGAGCCCCACAGTGGTTCAGGACACTCACACAAGGAGAATGAAAGCAGTGGATAAAGAAGTTGTGACCATGACCACTGATTCACAGAGTCAAGCTGAAGTTCACAGCGAGGATCCAGAGGGAGGTGGTAACCACTGATTGGAGTGAAAATACCAGTACCAGCAGCAGAGGCCAGATTCAAGTCCAGGGTCAGAGTTAAGAGCTGTCACAAAAATATGAATGGTAGCAAGAAGTAGTCATCTCTGATCCGACCAGCGAAAAACCCCAGTTAAAGATTTGAGTCACAAGAACCCACACAGAAAGAAAACAGTGAATCAAGTTGCTGATGCTGATCAAAGTACAAGACCATCGGTGAGTGGAAAAGATTCAGTAGTAGTCACAAGAGAAGATGCAAGAGTTGAAACAACAAAGATACTAAAGAGAAACTGTAGAAGAAAGCACTGGCACACTAAAGCCAATCAGTAAAGAACCTTAAGTAATTGAAATTGACTCAGAGAACAGTGAAAATGAGCTGCCAGTTGCTAAAAGACCAACATGAAAAAGAATTCCAAAGAGAAAGTAGGCTTCACCTAAATGAACATATATAGCATCAGTATCTGAAGAAGAAAAAGAAGTGTTAGATACAGAAATCTATAGTGCAATAAAATGTTGCCAATGCATCTTTGAAAGCGAAACAGAAGAAGCAGAAGAAGAAGAACCCCTTGAAGGATCTCAAAAGACTTAAAAAGATTAGTTTAAAATCTGTAAAGAATCTAGACCACGAAAAGCATTTGTGAATATGTGACCTGCATGAACTGAACCAGAGGAACTGAAAAACAAAACTGTTAAAGTATATTTTGTTTTTGATATTGACTATTACTTTCAAAGAAAGAGATGAAAAAGAAAAAGAAAAGCTCCATCATTGTTTTAAAAAATATTTTGTTGATCTTTAGAGTTCCACATTACTTTTGATTTTGATCTCAATAGAAAGTGGTATATAGCAAATGTTGCAAAATTATTAACTTAATATCCTTGATAATGACAAGTCGGCGATGCAGCGAGCGCAAGGTAAATAGTTTTATTTACTTATTTACTTACTTTACTCCTGGCCGTCGTAAGTCCGACCCCACCACCCTGCCCCTCCCCAGCCCCGCCCTACCCCCCGCAGCACTCCCTCTGCGAGCTGCCACTGCTTGCACAGTGAGAGGTGGCGAAAGCCACCTCACTTACAGGCATGGAAGTTTGATTTCTTTTCTCTGCCCTTCCCAGGGTTCTGCAGGCTGTGTTGAAAGGCACATGGTCTGCTTGCAATGAAGAGGTGGCTTGCAACCCAGCAAAGGATCATGCACATTATATCAAGAGTTGGCCTGGATTTGAGGTGATGTTTTCATTTTATCAGTTGCAGACCTTAATTGATGTCACTGTACCTTTTGTGGCAGGCAAGTGCATAGCCTCATCCTTATACTTGTGTTCCAAGTGGAGCATCATTGAAACTATTTTCATTTACCTCTATTTTATTATCACCCTCCAAGTCCATCTGACAGTTTGACCCTTCTTGAGGTTATATGCAAGCTCATTCTGCTTGAGAGGAAGAAATTCTGGATTCTGACTTCTTTGCGAATTCTGAACAATCAAGATCTTATATCAAGTGGACCAATACATTTTGAACTGTGTGTGAATTCCTGTGTCTGCATGGTGCGGAAATGTAAGTTGCATGCACTTTATCACACCTAGTAACTACCAATTGCAATAAATTTCGACCTTCAGAATTAAGCTTTAACAGGTACAACTGCTGGAATTTAAAATGCAAACAATTTCCAGTAATTACAGGGACATGTACATTTTGGTGTCATACGCATGAAAATCTGCAAGTTATTCCACTTTACTAAGGAAAAACATGTAATACGTGTTATCACACCCAATAAATAACTATCAATAGCGTATTTTCTTTGTAATGAGGTGTGATAAATATTGCACTAAACACCAGGCCACACATAATGACAACCTTAGCGCTCTTTGTTGCCCAGATTCATTGATAAGTCTTTAATAGTTACTGATTATGCCAGTCCCTTTGGTTTAATTGATAAAAAGCTGGAGAATTGGTCAAAAAAGGGCACATCTTTCACCTTTGCTATAAGGGATAATAACTATGCCTCCTAAAATGTTTTATGCTTTGAAGATCAACTGTATCTCCAGATGAAAGGAGCATCTATGGGAAGGAAGCATCTGCACTCCAAGTCTGGTGAATCTGTACATACATGACTTCGAGAAACCGTATACCCACATGCCCACCACACAGAGATAAAACTATGGAAGTGTTACATTGATGATTTTCTGATTATTTGAGAGGATACCAAAGACGCTAAACCCACCTTTTTGGATTGATTAAACAATTTGAATCCACACCTGAGGTTTACTGGTCAACAGAGCAATGAGAACGTACCTTTCCTGAATATTCTAATATATCCACAAGACAGAAGGCTGGCTACTGAATGTTATAGGAAACCCTCAGATAGGAATCCTTTGTAACAGTATAACAGCTGCCTCTCAGGACTATTGAAGGTGAATGTTCCAGTAGCAACAATGTATCAAGGGAGGGAAGTAGAAGCGTTCTGTAGTCCCACTAAGGTTCCAGTTATATAGCAAAAAAATCAAAAGTGGAGTGGGGCATATGGGCCTAGAGGGATCTTGATGAAAAATCTGTGGGACCCTCAACAGCCATTTTCCACCACTGGTATGTGTTTTGCCATCGGCGTAATCATGGCTGATAGCATCATAATTGGATCTTGTTTGGTGCCTCCACCAGGAGGTGATCCCAAGAGTTTGGCTGAGATCAACTCGTGAAATAGTGATTTAAAGTTACCTCTTATCGTAGAATTGATTTAATAAAGAAAACAATAAAGGTAAGTTTTAAAAGCAAAAGTAGATGTGAAAGTAGGGCATGTAATGTATCCTTTATATCATATAAAAAAACAATGGTCTACAAGTTTCAGCCCACCTGCGCCCTTGCTGGGTCGATGGCTTTCGTCAGGACCAATTCTATGGGGGAAGTGGTCCCCCTTTCTTTTTACTCACATCAGGTGGAACACTGTCCTCTGGATCAAATTTGTAAGCCGGTCATATTCATTCCGGCAGACGAGAAAACATTTTTCTCAGCTGTAAATGAAAAGAGAAGTCAGCCAACATATCATGCAGAACATTGTATTATTTTCTTATTCTATTCTAATATATATGCAGATTTTCGTGTCGGCTAGTGATGTGCCCTTAATAATGATTGCATAATCTCTGTATGCTATTTGCTCTCAGTTGTATTAAATGTATCTACTCGTAAAAGGACGGAAAAGTTTTTTACATATTACATTTCTTCCGTTAGTCGATCATACATATCAGCTTACTATGTAAACATATATTATTTCAGATGGTATTAATCAAATCAGGAATTGTGTAGTGTTCTTCTTTTGTTCGTAGTTGTCATCTAGATCCTATTGGAAGGTTAGGATCGGCGTGATGCCCAATAGATGTACTACGATATTTCATTTTACCATTTATTCTAAATTAGGACTTCATGTGAATTCTAGATGTTTCAAACTACAACAACCCCGACTTTGTCCTTGTGAATGGTGTTTACCTTATCTTATCTTCAGACGTGCCCCATAGGGTGTCGGGGGAGACGACTTGACTGCCCTTCTTAAAAAGAAAATGGTGTTGGGAAAATGACCCCAAGCCGCGGGTTAAAGCTGCTTTAATTGTGGCTGTGCTTAGCTGTGAAATAGCAGTATTGTGTTTGAATTGGTCTCCACAGTAATTGTTATTGAGTTATCTGCATGTAATTATCTGATGTTTATCTTGGTACATGCGAGGGCAATCATCATCTTTTTACTTGACTCCATGGAATTTGGTCATTTAGCCCGTTGCAAAAGGTGCCCAGGCGGTAGACCCATCGTTGTTCTTTCTGTAATAAGTTTTTTTCAGCAATCATGCCAGTGTATTCTAAAGTTTCCAGTACCACCAATCTGATATCATTGGGATTCTGTCCTACTTCTAAAAAGTGGTTGCTCATTTTTGTTGTGGCCTACTTGCACCCGACCTTGCTTCTGTGTTCACATATGCAAATTTTATTTTTCTGCAAGTCATTCCTATGTAACGTAAATTGCACAGACACGTGATCATATATTCAACATGCGTGCTATTACAATTCGTATTTATTTTAGGGTTCATTTGAGATTGATGCTCAGATCTCGTGTTTTGATAGCTGTGGTTAAATGGCACACCAAACAGTTTCCACAGGGATAATGGCCTACTATGGGTGTCAAACCCCAGGCTGTCGTGATGGTGTCATGTCTTATTTCGCTTCTCTTTGAACGGGTTTGCACCAGCATATTTTTTATGCTTTTCTCTTTTTAGTAGGCAAACCTCGGTTGTGGCCAATTGAAGGTGCCAGTGCTGGCGATGTTCCAATGCTTTTTGATTAGTTTCTTCACTTGATTCGATGTGGAACTGTATGTTGTTACGCATGAAACAAGATCTTGACTTTCGTTCTTTTGTCTATCGAGTAGTCAAATGTCGCTATGCTGATTTTTCGCACGTTTATAGCATTTGTTTACAATGTGTGTGGGACCATTTTTAGACTCCAATTTGTTGGTTACGGTTTTGGCCTGTTCTTTGAAGTGATGGTTGTTGCTGCCGTTGCATTTCAAACGTAAGTACTGACTGTAAGGTAAGTTCTCCTTAAGAGGATGTGGGTGGAAACTTTCGAATAGAAGCAGCTTATTTTTATCTGTTGGCTTGTAGTAGGTCTTTGTGCATAGGTTATTGTTTTCCACAAAGATAGGGATATCCAGGAATGTGAGGTTGGTCTTGCTTAGACTGCTTGTGAATTTGAGAAATGTATCCAGAGTGGTGATCCAAATTAGAAATTGTTGTTCCATCTCTTCGGTGCCTTTCCAATTTATTAAGATGTTGTTGATAAATCTTTTCCACAGAGTAATGTGTTCTGTGAATGGATTCTCATTACATAGGATATATTTCACTTCAAAATTGCTCACTTATAGGCCAGCCAGACTCGGGGCGAATGTATTGCCCATAGACGTCCTATGTACTTGTAAGTACAAAGTCCCATTGTATTTGAAATGGTTCTCCGTCAGGGCTAATCTACAGCATTCGATGATAAAATACTGTGGTGTCTGGAATTCCCAGTTTGTCCCGAATAGTACTTGCTCAATCGTGTTCAGAGTTGCTTCTTAAGGTAGACTTGTGTGCAGGCTCTCTATATCAAGACTCATTAAAAGATCGTCTTGTGGGTCAAATAGTACATTGTCCAAAAGCCGCAGGATGTCTTGAGTGTCTTTTAAATAAGTCAGTGTTTTCTGGACCAATGGTTTCAAAAAGTAGTCAGCAAATTGTGACAGTGGTTCCAGTACTGATCCTATGCCTGACACTATAGGACGTCCTGGTGGTGGCATTCTTTCTTTGTGCATTTTGGGTAAGGAATAAAAATATGGCGTTCTTGCTGCATAAGAATTCTGCTTCTTTTTTCGCGATCCAGTTTGACATTTCTGCTTCCTCTAAAATGTTGGTGATAGTAATTTTCAGTCTTCTGGTGGGGTCGTCTGTGATTACCTGGTAATATCTAGTATCGTTAAATGAATCCATGCATTGTTTCTCATAATGAATTTTGATCTGTAGGACAATCCCTCCTCCTTTATCAGCTGGTTTCACTACTATGTCCGGATTGTCAGTCAAGAACGTAATGCCAGTCGTTCTTTTGTTGTCATATTGTGATATATTTTTTCAGGTGGTTGTAATGCTTCAATCTCTTTAAACATGGCTTGGTCGAATGTTAGGATCTCTAGATTTCAGTTTCAAATCGGTGTCTCTTTTTTGTGTCGATACCTCTGGGTTGTTGAAAAAAGCTTTTAATTTCAATTTCCGGCACAACTCGGCTACCTCGCCTTGTAGGCAGAATTTGTCAAAAGCAGGAGTTAGAATGAAGCCCAGTCCTTTATTAAGTACTGTGGTTCATTCCTCGTTTAAAGAGATATATGTGAGATTAAAGATTAGCGATTGTTGTTGCTCGTTCCTGGGAGTTGATCTTTAGTCTTGCTTCTGGTTGTTACTCCTAGAGCGTTCTCCTCCTATCTCACATTTTTTCATTTTGCTCTTTCTTGTTGGTGACCTCTCCCTCAAAAATGTCTTGGTGTGGATTGGAAATATGATGATTGTCCTCCAATATATGGGTTAATCGATCCTCCATATTGTGGGGGAAATGGTTGGTAAAATGTTGGGAGGTTGCCAGGGCTGTTGCCAGCCTCTACGTCTACTTCTATTTCTGCCTCTAAATCTTTGTCGTCCTCCATTTTCCTCACTGCTGCTCCATCCTTTGGAGTCTATGGAACTGTTCCCTGATGAATTGTAGTCAGAGAGTTCACTGTCCTTATCTTTGGGGGACTATAATCTTCTTTGATGTATGGATAGACTTTTTCCTGAGCAAAGCGTTTGAGATCTTTTCCCAGTTTTGTATTCTACTCTGTGTCATGTAGTCTTTTAATTCTGACATCTCTATATTAATCTCAACCAATTTCTTTTTGAAAAGCGAAATCTGTACCATTGATTTTAATTTGGTCTCGCTAATTTGTATCTCAACAGTGAGGGCTTCAGATAACCGTGTTGCTGTCTTAATGATTAGCACCAACCAATCTCTTGTACATTGCCATGAAATGGATGCCCAATCTTTTCTGAAGATGAGGTGTTTCAGGAAAATGTGTGGGGCATTGGTGACGATAATCCTCTACGTGCTGTGTTTCCATGTAAATACTCTGTCATCATGACGCCGTGTAAGGCTGTTTTAATCTGTTCTTTTTTAGTTCCGTTAAAGAGTCCCAATCCTCTGTTTGGGCTAAAGTTTGTGGCAAGTTCAGGTCTGTCATGAGGGATGGTCCTGATAGTATTGAGTCTATTTCCTCATCTGTAAATGTAAATCCTAAATTCTCTGCCATATTTGCTAATCTGCCAGGGCCTCTGATTTGTTTCTTGAGAGATTATGGGTTTTTAGTACTTTTTCGCGGAGTTAGGTAGATATGTAGTTATTTTACTTCTTTATTCTTGGTTATTCAGATCAATATTCCTTACTGTTTGATCGTTGGGGAGAGAACCTATATATCAATTACAGACGTAGTACAGAAACGTCCCATCAGATAGCCAGTCCACGTCTTAAAGGATATTATAAACATATAGTCCAATATGGATTGTGAGCTACATGCTGCGTAGTTGTATTTACCGGATGAGAGTTATACAGAATCGCTCAGATAACCCCCGTCCACATGTCTGTTGACATTTATCTAGTACATATTTAGTCCTGATGAAGGTGGTTTGATGTAATATCCACCGAAATGTGCGTAGACCATTTCTAGATACAAGGGAATCCTACCAGAGGCATATACAGGAGAAGAATTTGATGGGAAGCAACTGTAGAAAGGAATTCAATTTTCAACTGTCTCTGCAAGAATTATCTAGGATCCCTCACATGTTTTTGAATTCCTCTATAATGTTTGTGTGGTGTGAATGTTAGTGTGATTGTATAGTTTTGAGAGGTGAAAATGCAGGTCTTATGGGTGTTTTGTGGGGTTACAGACATTTTGTAAATTGTGTTTCAAGCTTGTATCATGACAAGTTTCATATTACATTGTAAATACATGAATGTTTATTTATAATGATAAAACAAATATATATGTGAAAAAAGACTACAAAATATATTTTTTTATAAATAATAAAATACATTTCTATGAACTAATCATGTTGTAGGAAGTTGATTTGGGGATATGTCTATAAGATGAGCTTTTAGCTATCAGTAAAACTAAGTGGGTTAGTTCAGAGGTTCTCTGCCAGGTTCTGCTCATTTCCCCCTCCTCTGAGACCGAAAAGTATGCAGGGGGTACCTTCTCTTTTCAAATATAAGCTGGTGCTAGCACCACTTACTAAAAATATAGGTTTCCTATATCTAGGGTCATTGCACTTAAACTTAAAACCTATAAGTCACCCCTTTAGCAGGCCTTTGCAATCCTGAACGCAGGTGGCTTGGTTCTAAGTGAGAGGGTGCCCCTGCATGAGCAGGACACCCTTGCAGCCTATGGAGTCCATTCTCTCGGGTTGTCAGTGAAGCAGCCATATACCATATAGAGGGGCACCGCGTAATTACGTGAAGACCATCTTGAAACTGGTTGCAATGAATCCTATCATGTTTGATATAAAACATGTTGGAATCATACTCCCACACCATAAACGGAGTGGGAGGTATGATTCCAAGCACTGGAAGAGCCCTCCATTAGGCTCTCAGTGCTCCCATTACCAGCCTTCTTGACCCGCACAGCACAAAATGGTTGCTGCCTACCAGAGACACGATTCTGCCCTCCTGCTGCTGAGCCAAGCTCGAGCAGGGGAAGGCAGAACAATAGGCATCCTGTCACAGGTAGGTTTGACCACCTCCCTGACAGGACTTAGTGTATTGGGGCAGGGTGGGTGAGCTTGCCAGCACCACTTAGTCTGCATGAGGGGCACATTATCTGTCCCCTTGCATAGGCCAGTTCAAACCAGTTCTGGGAACCGTGGCTCCGCTCTGGCACAAAACTGGACAAAGGACATGGGAGTAACCTCCCCACTGTCCAGACCCTCCCCTGAAGGGTCCCCTGAATCATCCCAAACCTTTCCTTAGGGTACTTAAGGGCTTACCTGTGGGTGGGTCCCTAGACTCATCGTGGGATAAGATTCAGATTAGACACCACTTCTACCGTCTGGGCACTCTCGACTTCGCTGGACTTCGTTTGGGCTTGACTTCGTCTCCCTTAAAAGTCTGCTGCATCGTCTGTGCCTGTGCACCATACAGGAACCTCCCAAGGCTTGTGGGCATCAAAGACACCTGAAGGAATCTCCCTTGGAGTGAAGGAGTCCTTCCTGCAACTAAGTTGACCGATCTGCTGATCCTGAGCTCCTCCGGACTCCGTAAGGTTCTGCAACACAGGTGGTGGTTTTCCACAGCTCCCGAGGCCTAACCTGCCCTCTCAACAAGATTGAGGCCAGTATCCCTCGTGGAGGTTGCAATAACTGAACCCCTGTGCACCGCGTCAACTTGCAGTTGTCAAGGCTTGTTGACTTCCTTCCAAGAAGATCTTCGGGCTCTGAGTAGCCCCTACCTCGAGCATCTCCAGAGACCAGAGTCTTCAGCCACACCGCATCGTTGTGTATCGTGGCCTGCACTTTTAGTGAGCAGCTTGAGGTCCTCTCGCGACTCCAGTGCCTCCGGCCTGTGGGTCCATTTGAGGGCCACACTTGTCTCATTTGGGCTCCTCTGATTGCTCAGGGCCTGCCCTGACTCCCCTGCTTGTGGTGAGTCCCCTGGACTGTGCTGGTCCCGACAGTGCACCTTCTTCGACTTCTGCTTGGGTTGCATTTGCCCAGGATTGTTGGTGGTCCCGCCGGACAAGGACCCCTCAGCAATCGACATGGGGCAGCTCGTACACGGCTCCAGGTCTTCCTCAGCGTTGCCTGGTCCTCACAGCTGCAGAGTCAAGCTCATCGTCATCCATCCTGCAACACCCAACATCGGAGGGCAATCGTCTTCCAAGTCTCCTGGTCACTCCTGAGTGACATAGACTCTGCCCCCTCTACCTGCAGGTACCTCTCATCTCAAATCCACCTTTGGATTCCACCGGTCCCTTTCTCCTCTTCCAGCAGCAGCACTTTCCTGAAGTACTTCATTGGGTTGGACTGCGATTTTCGACACCACTTCACGCATATGCACCGGCTTCCCTGGTGTAGGTAACGTGGGTTCTAGGGTATCCACGGTCGGGTGGCTCTCCAACCTTCTGCTTCCACAGGGTTTTTTCAGGGTCCACTGGGAAAGGTCCTTAATCTTTAAAAATCCAACCGTGACTTTCACATAGAATTGTACGGAGCACGCGGTCGTGTTCCCACACTGCACACGCTCTCTGTGAGGTCCCTATCTACTCACCTTGGGTGGTTCCTTGTGTTCCCAGCACTTCTACATCCTCTCAACACTATCTTGACCTGAGTCGTGGTTCTTATACCACTTTCTTCAGTCTATGGTTTGGTCCCCCCCAGGGGCCCACTGCGTATTTTGTGCTATTTACTGTGCTTCATTGCTAAGTATTGTGTGCATTGTGTTTATCTCCAGGTAGGAGATATCTAAACGTGTTAGAGAGTATTATATAATAAATACATATTTTTATAAATACTTTGTGTAGTTCCTTTTCACTTAATCTATACTATAAGATTGCATTCTGGTAAAACAGGCTGCTTTACACTCCTTCTGGACTAAGCCTGAAGGCTTCTCTCTACAGCTACCACTTAGAGAGCTTTCTAAGGTTGTCTAAGACCTCTTACATCACCATAACGGTTGTCTGGAATGGTGCAAGGTGCCCACTGACATTAGTGGACATCATATACCAGGCCAACTTCTCACAGCATATATATGTGTTCTTGAGGGGGGGGGTACTAACCTTCCACCGTAACTTCACTTTGACATGTTTCATCTCTCTGAATGGCCTCTCAAAGGGTACTGGGCTTTCATCAGGATGAACCCTATATTAATGCTTGTAGTAATATTGGTTGTTTTCAGTTATATTTTGTCCCACTCATCTTATGTCAGTCAGTGGACACACATATAACACAAAACATACAATCAGGCAGGCGTACTTGCCTATGTCAAGGTTTTTCTGGTGTGTATTAATGCCTGTTGTCATTCGATACAATATAGATCAATCAACGGGCAGAAACAGATTTGTAAGAAATGATGGTTTCATTGGTACAAACAAGTTGAAGTCCAGTGCACAAAAGTCAAACAGACACATATATGCCATAAGCATACAGGATCTACATCACACTATTACATGCTACATACTGCAAGAAGACAAGCTTCCTCTGCATCGGTGGAGAGAACAATACATAAATATGCCACAGACGTGTATCTGTAAGGTTGTGAGAGACTGCAAAACTAGATGCTCTGAAGCAGATCACTGGATATTTGTAGGAGAGTACTATCATACTCAATGCATACTTGTGTGGTAGTAGCGATTAGAATATTACCCTAAATGCTGTATACTAGCACCATATGTAGGATGGTGGAGGCACATCCCTATTATCATGCTCAGTACATTTAAAAAAGAGGGCTGAGAATGCCTTTAAAACTAAACCTCAAACTGCGATCAATGTTATGCAATGTTAAAAGATTAGGTCACTTACAACTCCAAGGGTACCATGCCACCATATTACCTAGTCGGCCACCCTTTTGGGTTGTTCTCTCTTCAGGAGAAACAGGTCTGAACAGAGTCTTAAGGGTGGTAGGATACCCCGGTGAGGAATGAATCAGCTGGGGGGGGGGCAGTATCCTGCGATTCCCCTATACATATATAGAATCTCTCTCTTCTGCACAAACATGTGCGATAAAGGTATTTAGAGCAGGGTACAACTATTCAAGTTCGTTTATTGGATAACAATACCAACATTCACGAAATTAGTGACCAAATTTGCTACTCATTTTCGCACACTAAATTAAGTGTGCGAATAGGAAGCAAAGGAACCTCCTAAAATTAAGGAATTTACGAAATAATTTAAAAATGACCGAAGAAACATGTCTTGGGGACACAGATGAGATGGCAGCAGAAATTCTATTACAACCTCCACTATTGAGTGAAGGCAACATAACAGGCTCTAACACCGGTTGAAGGGTGGGATAGCCTCAACAACTTAAAAAAGAACAAATCAGAACACTGATGAACTGGGTCATAATGACAGAATATTTATGATCAAAGGCAGCACCTACCAGTTTGATAATCAGTAATATACCAAGGATAGTTTTGGAGGATAAGCACTTCAGAAAAAACTGATCCCTGATTGCATGGAGATGCATCAGGGATTGACTGATTTTCGTTATATACACAGCCAAGCACTTGTCAGACGCCATGATTGTGAGAAAAAAACCAAGCGAAGACAACTTAAAAACTCAGGTACATATTGGAAAGTACAAGAAAAAAAATAGATGGGGTGAATAAAAAGATCGCAGACTAGAAAGACTTCCTCACACTGACAGTTTCTAAATTGCAGAGGGACGTCAAAAATGTTTTTCACTCAAAGGTATATCCTTATACAATGGATGATTATATCAAACAACAAAACATTCAATCACAATCTAAGACAGAGAAATATGATATTGACTATTCCTCCAATCCTGATTCAGGGGGCTGAAGTAGTGACAGTTCTGCAGGAAACTATGAAAACAGAAAAAAACTGAAATGGGGCCGAAGGTTTAATAGAGGTTACCAAATACCAGGCCCACCTCCACCTCCCCCATTTCCGCCTACACTGTATGACCCAACCCCTGCAGCAACACAGCCTCCATTTCACCCAAGCAACAGCTTTTTTTAGGGCGTGTAAGCTAGAGGGATGTCCTGTTTTGCACTCCCAAATAATAGAAATACAGCACTCTCACATGGAGGCACACACACGGCAAAGCAGGAATACATCTGGAAAGAGTTTTACTCTCATAAAATGAGGCACATCAAAAGACAGTTTTCAGAATAAAGCATGGGGTTTTATTTGTGCTACTCTCTCTAACAGAAAGGCTTTCCCAGATGTCAAATGAAACAACATGTAAATGTGTGTGTATATATGTGTGTGTATATATAATTCGAGCTTCCCATTGGTGGGTGTGCAATATGAAAATGGCGAAGTGGGTTCAGCGTTTGCACACACTGTCTCCGTTCAAGCCTCTGAAGAGAAGCATATGGAGCTTCGAAACGCGTCAGGCATTTCCATTACGGAGCAGCTTCTACAAGCAGATTCTCGTCCCTACCTATCATAAACAAAGCTGCTGATCGAGTGCTACTCACCAGGTGGACAACCTTTGGAGCAGAATATATATATATATATATATATATATATATATATATATATATATATATGCAGCCAATACTAACACGCTTACAAGTAAGCAAATGCAACTGGTAAATGCATGGGGTAAAATACAAGCAGATAATAATGATAACAATACTGGACGTCCACTGCAAGAAATAGGCACTGTTAAATGCAAATAATCAGACACAAGGAATAAACCCGGTCAAAGGAAAGATATAAGATATATACACAGAATACATCAGAAGATTATGACCACTGGAGACTAAATTGTGTACACACACACACACACATCACAATGCCAATAATCAGAGAAAATACATCACCAGCTGCATTAACTGCATTTTAACACACACCAGACTGGGGGATTCACAGCCGGGGTCAAGAGACTCATCAATCCGGGAACTGCCACACTGAATAAGACGCGTCCATTCCTTCAGGTCAAAACAAAATGCTGCTTTCCAAGTCAAGAAACCCCAGTTTTATAATCTCAATGCACTAGAAATTTCCGAGAAAACCTCCTCTGCGGCAAGGAAAATTACTTGAGTGGGCCTATCTCCCACAAGCATTCCAAAGGCAAAGGAGTTCTCTTGTATTCTTCTGTGCTCCCACATGTTCCAGCCCCTTATCTTAGTGAAGCTTGAGAAAGTAGAAAACAACTCCAAACGTACAGAAAACAATCTTGAATGTGAATAACCCAAATAACATGAGTAACCTAGGGCCCTGCTTGTGTGTGCAAAGCTCAAGCTAGATAAAGTCAGAACTCCGTCTTGTTTATAACTCAATTCTACCAGCGGTCAGGGAATTGATTAATCTGTCACTGACCTCTGCATCATTGCCTGCAACATGGAAGCATGCAAAAGTTGTTCCTTTGCTAAAGAAACCGTCCTTAGAACCTTCGGACCCGGGTAATTTTCGTCCGATCTCCCAACTCCCTTTTTTAGCCAAAGTTACTGAATCCTATGTAAATACAGTCTTGGCTGAATTTGTAGAGCAGAACAATATCCTTGACCCCTCACAAAACGGTTTTATCCCCCGCCACAGCACCGAGTCGGCGCTGTTGGCTGTGACCGAGGACATCCGTGGCAGCCTAGATGTCGGGGATTCTGCGGCCTTGATTCTGTTGGATTTAAGTGCCGCCTTTGACACTGTTTCCCATGACATCTTGTTATGTAGGCTGCAGGATATCGGGGTCAGGGGCTGGCCCTGGCCTGGTTTCGCTCTTTCTTGGAAGGCAGAACTTTTCAAGTCGCTGTACCACCGCACCATTCGCAGGTGTATGCCATTAAGCATGGGGTCCCACAGGGTTCAATATTGAGTCCTGCGTTGTTCAACATCTATGTTCATCCCCTAGCAATGGTAGCAAAAAGTAGAGCAATGTCATTGGTATCCTATGCCGATGACACCCAGCTAGTCATTGCCTTTTCAAAAAAGTGTAAAAACAACCTCTTTAAATTTAAGGAGGACCTGTTAGCGATTGCAGACTGGATGACAGCCAATTGCTTGCAGCTTAATGCTGCTAAGTCTGAAATTCTTGTATTGGGGAGAGATAGTGCTCTTTGGTCAGAACAGTGGTGGCCGGATAAACTCAAACCAGCGCCACCGCCCAAAGAGGCGGTTAAGAATCTAGGCTTTTGGATAGATAGGGATCTTTCTTTTGATACCCAATCTAAAGTTCTCACATGGGTCTGTTTTGGACTCCTGAGGGGGTTAAAACCTTTGCTTGGATATTTTGAACCAAAAATCCGCCAAACTATTCTCCAGGCTACAATTTTAGCCAGGTTGGATTACGGTAACTCCATTTATCTAGGCGCTAATAAATCTTGTATTTTACGCCTCCAAAGAATTCAGAATGCCGCGGCACGTGCTTTGTTGGCACTGCCTAAGTTCTGCTCGGTATCTAATCTTTTACCTAAGCTTCATTGGCTGCCAATAGCCAAAAGAATCCAGTTTAAGTCTCTGTGTGTAGCCCACAAAATTCTGTCACAACAAGGCCCTCCGATCTTAGTGGACCTGCTGGTTCAGTACATCCCGAATCGCCCCCTTCGCTCTGCCAACTCGGGATTGGTGTGTACCCCCCGATTTCAAAGAGCCCGAGCTGGTGGTTGATCTTTTAAGGTCCAGGCGGCCCACCTTTGGAACTCCCTTCCGATCTCTATCAGAGGACTCCAGAATCATTTGACTTTTCGAAAGGCTTTAAAGACCTGGCTCTTTCCGGTGTAACTGTTTGTGTTTGTTAGAGTGGTCTATTGGCACCTGTTCTTTGGGTAGCGCTGGGACGCCCCGTTGCTGGGGCAGCTATGCGCTGTATAAATCCTAAAAAAAAAAAAAATTCAAGATGGCAATAGGGCATGTCAAAGCCAATAGTAAAAACTTCATAAAACATCCCAATGTACAACATAATGCAGATTTGTGCACCACTGCCTATAGCATTACACACTTCATTTACCGATGTACAACAAAATGCACATTTGAGCACCACTGCATATAACACTACAATCTGAGACAGAGAAGTACATTCCACACCTTTCTCTCTTTCTCATGCTTTCAAAGGCACATCTCACGCGTTCTGTTCCTGGCAAGGCTGTAACAAGCATTGGCATAGCCAATAGGTCTCGCCTTTGGGACCTTATAAGTGTTTAGCCATGCAACAGTTGATGTTGTTGCACCAAGGATATTGTGCTGCATAACTAAATACTTATAAGGTCCGAAAGGCGAGACCTATTGGCTATGCCAATGCTTGTTATTCATAAGCCATCCGGTCGCCACCCTCCATTCCCGATGTTCTAGTAGGCTGATGATGTTTAGTCTGATAAGCAAGAGGGACTGATCTGTAATCCTTCGCACTAGGTATCTAGCCTCAGAGAATCTATGCATCCTTGCCAGTGGGGTAAGGAAACAATCAAGCTTAGACAGCATATTGTGGGCACTTGAATAGGAGTAGTCTCTCTCCTGGCCATGGTATATTCGCCTGATGTCTCCGAGTCCCAGTGCCTGTGTAAACCCCTCTAGCTTCCCCACTGTCGTCTTGCATTCTGGCCTGGCACTCATCCTGTCCAGATGGGTTTACAAGACTAGGTTAGAGTCGCCACCAGGTATTGTTAGGGCTTGGGGCATATCTGTCAGTAAGTGCCCTAGTTCTGCAGTGTGACTGACTGTAGCCCCGGTGGGGCATAGACCTTCATCAGTATAATTTTCTCGCTCTCCTATTTGCCCTGCAGCGCTGTATAACAGCCTATCATATCCGACCGCGTCTGGGTAACATGGAGTGCCAGTGTGTTTTTAAGCAGAATTGCCACACCCTGACCCTAATGTGTATTGCACGTGTTGCAGACCACCTTATAGCTGCCCCTACTCAGGCAGCAATGCTGGTTATCTCAGTCTCTCAGCACAGTACCTGTAGTCCCATATCACACTCCCGTCTGGCCCCCCCAAAGCACGGTTCCAGCGCTCTCAACCCCGAAAAGGGCTATGCGTGATCCCTGCGTGTGCAGACACAGATGCCAGTGCCTATGTGCCGGTTTCTGGTAACTTAAACAATGTCCTCCGTAGCTGCTCCTCTTCGTTTCCCGGCTCGGTACCTGCGCCTTCGGTTCCACTTGCCTCATCCTCCGATGTCAATGATCTTCATTTGTAATCTAGTACCTTGCTGCGCTCTTTGACCTCCATCACTGTTTTGACTTGCTCTGCATGCATTTGTGCTTTGGTTGCGGAGGCATTGTTTTTATAGCTGTTCCTTTCTCTCGATGGGGTCCTCTACCAGCCAGAGTCTTTCTGCGGACGAGCATTTGGCACCGGCCATAGCCCCTGTTGTTTGAGTCAGTTCCATACCTCCTGTGCCGACATGAACTAGAGTTGCCAATGCCTTCTAGCAGTTTGGAGATAAACGAGTAACAACAAAACCTCAGACACTCCCTTTCAGCCCTTCGCTCCCATTCAGCCTCTGTTAGACACACCTTTTCTTCCCCCATCTTTCTGAATCCTCCATCTGCATATCCCACACCTCGCTCTTTCCTCTTCACTCACTCCTCCTGATTGTACTCCCTTTCACCTCCTCCTCTCCAGCATCCCCCCACACCACAACACACCCACTCACCTATGAGCAGTGAATTTTCTTTTAAAGTTCTCCGTGTCAATATTTTAACAGTAGTGTACCTCCTTAAAACACTTTTGCATAGAATCACAATTACAGCTTGCACACACAGCCATTGCCCAGTGTTACCTAAAGAGAGGCCAGGGATTGGATAAGCATGTGTTCTGAACACCTTTATGACCCAATGATAGGCACTGTGAGAAACTAGTACTGCTTTTAGCCTCAATTCCAGTGCTCTAAATTGTGACCAGTTATAAGCACGCACCCACAACCCGAACTCCCAAAGACGCATACGATACAAGAGTAAGGGGGCATGGTGAAAAAAACTTCCAGTAAAAAACACTGATAAAGAATTTAAAATTTCATAAAACATGAAATGTAAAAGGAACTACAACGCAGATATGGATTACCGTAACATTTTTTACAATCACAAGAAATTGATTTGTGTTTTACCTGGTATGTTTAGAAAATGGACTCGGGCCCAGGTGGGACCTGTTACAAGGTCACTATTTCATTTCTGGTGTGCCTGTGACCCAGAGGGACCCGACTCACTTAAAGCCCTGGTTATACCCACGGTATAACTCTGCATTAAGGAAACAGCAAATGTCACATGACATTCTCGGTTGTTTGCCTGGAAAGCTGCGCCAGGCCCACATTTCCAGGTGCACTGCTGGGAATGCTTGTGAATTCCCAAAATTCATAAGTTTATACCCAAGAGCGGGAATACTCCCGACACGAAGCTCGGGTCTGGAGCATCAGAGTCACCCAGTCAGTCCATTTCCCTGCATAACGCTAGACAACAATTCTAGGTCTTTCTCAAAAGCAGACGTAAATATGTCATTTGGCATGGGTAGAGCTTTACATCGCTATCGATTTAGCCTTTCCAAAATGTTTGCAACTTGAGCCTTGAAACCTACTTCAGTCGGAACCACCCTGGTGTATGTAATCTTCGAAATGCTTTATGAATTCCCTTATACTCGACGATAATTTACACCCGAGTTCACTAGCATGAGAAAACGAGACGGGCCACCCCCACGGGAGCCTGTCTTCAGGGAAACTGAAAGGAAACACTGGCGCATGGCTGCCGTGCGGTAAAAAAATAAACATTGGTGCGCGCGCACCACAGAGGAGCGGAGGGGGGGAGGAGGGAGCGCGGCAGCCTGCTCAGCTGACCAGACGCTCGTGCGTCATGGCCTTTTGCCGGCATGTGTTTACAATTATCGCGCCCGCGTCTGGGCACGATAATTGGAAACACATGTTTGCCGCGCGTACCCATCCCAAAAAGGCCAGCCACGACGCACGAGCGTTTTTGGGACTGCTTTTCAAACTCGCTTACAATAAGTCTTCGCCTCTAAGCAGCGCTTGCGCGCTACTCGAGGCTCGACCTAAAAAGCAAACACTCCCACTCTGAAGCTACAAGGAGACAGGAAATGCAAGTGCAAAGTGGATTAAAACACATACAATCGATTAAAACAACGGTAGTTGAAGGTCATCAAGTGGCCCCAATACACGAGAGTGCCTCTAGCATTACAAGGGAAAGAAAAGCAGATTAGAGAGTTGGATGTGAGGAGCAAGAAGTGGTAGTGACCAGGAGCAAGACCAGGGACCAACAACAGTCACAACCTGGGAGAAGTAGTTCCAAGATCTAGTGGAAAATCTGACACCTTTTGAATTCTCAGTAGAAGAAATATGTGTTCTTAACAGAGGTCTAGGCTTTGTTTCCACCAAAAAGACATACAAGTTCAGCCTGAGGAGCGAACTGGCAGAATTGTTTTAGAAAGATTCAGATCAGAGATTCCCCCCAGACACCCTGATATGGTAGAGGCCACAACATGCACTACATTGAGGAAGAAATCCTTTTTTCATCATCCTACAAACGCAGCACCACCCGAAGTTTTAGTCTTTCAAAAGTCAGCCATAAGGATATTGAGGCACTAAACAATAATGCGGTTCATTATCACAACTTCACTTCCAGCAAACTGAAAGCACTAATGGGCAGATGCATCAAAATCCTCAATTGCGATTCCTTAATAGTGTTTTTTAAGGAATCGCTAATAAGGAATCGCAAAGAGCAATGCATGAAAAAAATCGCAATCGCTAAATGCGATTTCTAGTTACCGAACCGCAAAATTGCGAATCCGCGAATACAGAATTGCTATTAGCGATTCCGTGTTTCAGATGCAGCTTGATGACATCACAACCAGGAAGTGATGCAGCCCATGCTGAATCTAGTGCACTGAGAGAGTCAGAGGAGGCGGCAGACTGCAGTAGCACAGCTGAAGGAACCATTTTTGGATATTTAAACCTATTCAAGGACATCAGCATGGATCCAGGAACAACTGGGGAGAAGTCTGCAAAGCGCAAGAGAAAGCTGAAGTTCAGCAAAAAGGAGATTGAAATCCTCATTGAGGAAGTTGTGAGGAGGCATGATAAGGTATTTGGGAAGCAGTCACTCCAGGTCCCCGAGTCAGAGAAGAGCAAAATCTGGCTCGGAATACAATCCAGAGTAAACGCAGTGGGGGTCACACACCTCACGATAGAAGATCTGCGCAAGCGCCGGTATGACCTGCGCAGCGTGCAAAGGAAAGGGTTGCTTCCAGACCTGCGGAGGCCAAGAAGACTGGAAGAGGACCTCCAGCCCAAACTGCTAATACACCCCTGTAGGACCTTGTGGAGTCCACACTTCAGCCTGAAGCTGTGTGACGGAGTTAGACACCTCTGCACCGGCCAGTACTTCACAAGGTAAGATGCATGTAAATGACCATTCAATACTGAATCTAACAAACAACCCCTCAAGACAGATCAGGCTTAGTGTTAAGAATCATACTCCAGTCCACATTTTATTTGCTACACACCAATGCATTATGGGATTAACAGACAGCAACTCCAATAGGAAAGGCAAGTAGGGAGCAAGACAGCATTGTTGCTTACAAGTACAACAAGCTAGTGAAACATATAGACACTGTGTGTCATAATCTAATTTAATGTAACAAAACAATGCACAATGTGACATACATGTTCAAAAAAGTTAACTAAAATTGCACTGTTTAACATCACAGATGCAGCTGCACAGGAGACAGAGCAAAGTGAAGGCGATGACACCCTGGAGACTCAGACACAGTCAGGAGTGGAGACACAAGTGGCCCCAGAAACCCCAATACCTGCACCCACAAGACGCAGGACCACAGTGTCACCACTACCTGCCATGGAAGTAGAGGAGGAGAGCCAACCTGATCCCCAGACATCCCAGGCTGGGCGTACCCCCAAACCAAGACCCCATTCACAGGTGCAGCGCAGCAATGTCCAAAACCGGAGGCGCAGGTCAAGGGCACAAATGGGATCTGCAGAAGATGATAGTCCAAATATCTGGGGTGGGCTGGAGGGTCAAATGCTGAGGGTGCAGCTCCTGCAAGGCAAGAACATGCGTTTAATGCAGGCACAACTTGGCACAATTTCTACTAACATGGCAGACATGAGGGACTGCTTGAAGGAGCTCACTACAGCAGTGGTGGAAGGACATAGACAGACATATGAAGCCATACAAGAGCTATGCAGGGTGATGCAGGAGGACCAGGTGTCCCAACGCAGAAGGCATCACCAATTCTTAGGGCGCTTAGATGGCTACACTAGAGTCATCAACCGGCTGAACACCAACACAGCTCTGCTGTCCCGTCGTTCGGTGGCCATGGAGGTAGAAATGAGCCATTGCTGTGGGGATGTGGCCGGGGGACTCATCCAGGTCACCAATGCAGTGGAGCAATTTTAGACTGCTTCTTCTGGGGGTAGCAATGTACTGGTTGGAGGGGCGAGTGAGGAGGCGTCCAGCCTCAGTAGTCTCTTGGCACCAGTGACCACATGCAGGAGGCGCAATACTAGGAGTACCACAGCATCATAAGGCTCCACAAGGGATGTGACAGAGCCCACAGAAAAGCGTTTGGGAGTGCGTGGCTGCAAAAAGTAGTGTGGTGTTGAGATACACACTCCAATATGATGATGTAACCATTATCATGCCATTTGTTTTGACTGACATACAAGTTCAATGACAATGTCATGTTGTATTATTTTTACACTCACAATGCTAGTTAGCACCTGGTATGTGTGCATTAACACTACCACATGTTATTCATTAAAAACATCAGCTACAGTTAAACCATGCAGTGTCTTGTCTCATCATTACCCACCTTAAAAATAATGCTGTGTTATTTCAGCACGTCTCTGTTTCCCTTCTGCTAAGCTCGCCCCAGTTGCTGCTTGTGGTGGTTGCCCTGGCTGGTTGTCTTCCTCTGGCTCGCTGTCAGACAGGTCCAGAGGTATGCCTCTCCTAGTTGTGATGTTGTGCAACATGGCACAAGTGGCCACAATTCTGCAGCAGGTATCCGGTCGGTACTGCAACGCCCCGCCAGTCTTGTGGAGGCAGCGGAACCTACTTTTTAGTAGGCCAAAGGTGCGCTCTATGACGTATCGAGTGGAGATGTGCGCTGCATTATAACGCTGCTCACTTGGGGTACTTCGGCTGAGGTATGGCGTCAGGATGTAAGAGCGCACGGCATATGCACTGTCACCTACAGGGTAGTAAGCAACAGGTTACTCACTGATATGTATCACCATTTGCCCAGAGTATGCAAGACATTGTAACATATGTTTACCAAGCAGGTATCCTTCGCCAAATTCACCCCCAAGGAGACGAGTGTGTATGCCACTTTGTCTGAATATGTATGAGTCGTGTGCTGCAAGGGAATTGTGCCACTATGTCAGTTATGATGTTTTTGGAATTGCAGACGACTTGGATATTCAGTGAATGGTAAGATTTTCTGTTCCTATAAATGTACTCATTCACTGATGGGGGACAAATGGCTATATGCATTCCATCAATGCAACCAATTACGTGGGGAAACCGGGCTACCTGATATAAGTCTAATTTAGTTTGCTACAATTCTTGTGGGGTTGAGGGGAAGCTGAAGTGGTGGTGTATCCTGCTCAACATGGCGTCAATGAAAGATTTGAAAAAGCGCAATAGGGCACTTTGTGATACCCCTCCAGCTACAGCTACTACACCCTGGAAGATACCCGACGCTAGGAGGTGCAGGGAACATAGGACCTGCACATGAGTGGGTATGGCATGTGTCCTGCGAGTCTGGTGCTGCAGTAGGGGATCTAATTCAGCAATCAGATCATAGATCATGTCTGCATTTAACCTGTACTTGTCATAGATCTCTTCCTCTGTCTGCCCCAACAATGTAATGCACACTCTAAAAATACGCTCCTGTATCCTCCTTCTTCTCTGTGCTGCTGCTTGTAGCCTCATCCTCCTCGCCATGACGTAGAGCGCTGCCATTGTGAAACAGTCTGAGGCCTTCTGGACCTGTTTAAATACTTTACCAATGATCCCACCTATATTTATTTTTTTCACCTGGTTACCACCGGCCAGAAAAAAATCGGTATTTTGCGATCGCAAAATTGCGAATTCCAACAAAATCGCAAATTGCAATTTGTCATGCATAGCTTTGCGATTCCCAATTTGAGATTACAGAATCGGTAAATTAGAAATTGCAATTTTGCGATTCTCTATCTTTGCGAATTACATGGAAAATCTGCAAAAAGTTTTGATGCATTGCTTAGGGCTATTTGGCGATCACAATTGGCCTTTTTTAGTGATTCGCAACATTTGCAATCGCAAAATAGCTTGATGCATGTGGCCCTAAAAGATTTAGGGCCATATTTATCATTGCATTTGCACCATACAATGGGGTGCATGCGATACGCAACTACTAAGTGTGATTTATCAAGCCACGCAAAGCCACCTTATGTGGCCGTAAATGATTTGATGAATCCAGAGTAACACAACGCAGCTCAAATCGTTGCGTTGCATTACTCTGCCCCATGCAGGTGTTCCATGGGTGGTGCCTGGTGTCGTGTAGTTCCTATAGTACCCATGCAGGACCTGCACATTTGGATAACAAACTGTGGGCTTGGTGTTAGACTGACTCTGTGCACCCCCACCGCATATGTTAGCCGGATTTGCATTAGCTAGCTCACAGTGCCACTAGAATCTCCTCTTATCGGGGAGAGATTAGTTTCTGGCAACCTTAGACCATGACAACCCTAATTCCTCAGAATCGTGGAAACAATGTACTACTTTTCGCTCAGTCACTCGTGCTTACTTATTCGGTTTGTCTCAGAGATTTACACAGAATGAACAGTCTGGGCATTTCAATAAGTATTTATTGAACAGTTGTTATTCTAGTGTAAAATATATGTGCTGCAGCAATCAGCAGACAATAGCAGAGATATATTATCAGCAGTACGATAAAAGTGAACGGATAGAATAGTTCTACCATATAGCAATAATCATGAATACATACATGAATATAAAATGCATTATAAAAAGTGCGCGTACTTCTACGATGCCTAACTAGATGTACCTGAGTGTACCTAGCATATGTGTAGGTCTAAAAGCCTAAGAGCCAAGAATCCTTCTAGGATTTAGTCGAACCCCCATACCTGAATAGAGAGAGTGTGGGACCCCGTCCTGGTCTCGAGTTGGACACCCCGCAAGGGCTGTGTTAGACCGCTGTCAGCTGGAGCAACTGCATGCAGGAGCCTCAGCGTCTCTGGTCAGTGTGTCAGCATGGAAGTCTCGGTTCCCTCGGTCTTACTGGGGTAAGATGTGGTGTATTTATACCCTGGAGACTCTAGTTGCTTCGTATGGTTTGTATTGGGCCTTGTTAGACTTCAGGAAGACGTCAGGGGTGAACTTTGTACATACATATTATGCAGGTGGTGTATTCCTAGAGAGTCATGCATAATTGATGAGTACAGTGTGGGCCTGTGTTTGGGAAAAACCCTGCTGTATTCAAAACCACAGGCTAGATAACGTTCAGCCCTCAGAGCTCGTTGTGTACTAGCGAGGACCAATGTAGGTGAAAGATCATGCCTATATAAGGAATCATGACTATAATAGGACATGTACAGTTATGACCATAATAGGGCATATGCGGCTTTGACCATAATAGGGCAATTACGAATATGACCGTATTAGGGCAAATACGAATACGTCCATCTTAGGGCATGTATGAACGGGTCTACATTAGGGCCTCTATACTAGACATAACACCCACTCCTCTTCCGAATAGGATGACAATGACCATACTTAAAATCTGGACACTTTAAAAACATTTTAAAAGCAAGTAAAAACATGGTTTTAAAATTGTTAAAAAAAATTCAAAAATGTTAAAATTCAGCTATTTCCAATTGCTACTAAAAATGTCTATTTTGTTTCTTGTTAGACCTGGCATCCTTGGCATGGGTCTCCCTTCCATTTTTTGATGATGCCTCCAATGTTATTGATCTGTTTTTGCTGGTTTAGATGCTTTGGGCACTGTGCCACTGCTATTCAGTGCCACAGTGCAAGTGCTCCCTATTGTAAATTGATGTATGTATTAGTGACTCAATGATTCCATGATTGGTTTACTTGTCAGTCCCTAGTACAGTGCACTGAGTGTGCCCAGGGCTTGTAAATCCAATGCTGCTGGTGGGCTTGCAGCACTGGTTGTGCCACCCACAGAAGCAGCTTGTAAAATGTGTCTCAGGCCTGCCATTGCAGAGCCTGTGTGCAGCCTAGGGCTGCCATGTCGACTTGGTGAGTGCACCCACTTACCAGGCCCTAAACCTTCCCTTTTCTTCATATCAGACACCCCTATGGTAGGCCCAAGGACAGGGTGCATTGTAAGTATAAGGTAGGACATGCCCTGGTGTGTGTGGCATGTCCTAATAGTGAATTACAGCCATTTTCGTTTTTCACTATTGCAAGGCTACCTGTTCCCCACAGGCCAGAATGGGCAGTTTGATTATTACACCTTATAATCCTAACTGCCCCAGGGAACATGGTAGAAAAACGAATTTAGTATGCCTGAACTCAGGATGATAAAATATATCTTTTAGTGAAGTTGGTTTTAACATTCTGTGTTTGAAAATACCACTTTTAGAAAGTAGGTATTTTCTTGCCTAACTATCCAAGCCTGCCTCTGCTAGGTTGTGTATTCCTTGTCTGGGTTTGTGAGTGACAGGGGCTGGGGGACTCCAGGAGACAGGGTGAGTCAGCACAGGGCTGAATAGAGAGATCTGCATCCAGAGTGGAGGGAGGAGCTGCACCTGGGTCTGAATAGGGCTGTGCCTGCCTTCCACAATACTGGCTCTACCTCCTGCCGGGCGGCTGAGCACTCTGCCCCACATTCTGAAAGGAAAGAAGGAGTCCTGTAAACAAAGTGCTCCAGGACTGACCAGAACTGGTTTTGGACTAGGCAAAGGCCTCTCTGCCTTCAGAGAACAAAGAGAAAAGGTGTATAAAAAGGGGACCCAGACCCCTAGGAAATTAGATCACTTTTGGGAAACAAGAAGAAACCTTTGCTGAGGAGAAGACTATCCCGAAGCTAGAGGGATCTGCCTGCAGTGGTTACCTGACTGCCAAAGAAAGGAGAAGGGAACTTTGTGTGTACTTTCATCAACTTGTGAAGTATCTCCAAGGGCTTGATTTCAGAGCTTGCCTCCTGTTGAAGTCTCAGGGACAACAGACTTCACCCACCAGCTCCCCCTGTATTCCCTTGCTGGGAATTTGGACCTTCTGACACACTTGCGAGTCTCTGGGAGCTGGAAGCGCGACTCAACACGAAGAAGCGTGTCGCCGCAGCCGCTGATTCTCGCATCGCCGGAGAAGAGTATTGACGTCGCATCAGACGCCGGCGCATCCCCGAAGAAGCGCGCCGCATCCTTCGAAGCGCCTCACAGCACCGGAGAAAAGTGTCGCCGTCGCATCAGACGCCGTCGCATCCCCGGGGCAGAGCATCGACCTCGCATCAGACGCTGACGCATCGCAACACGAGGCGCGCCCCGCATCCCAGGAGAAGATCATCGACCTCGCATCAGACGCCGTCGCATCGCCAGGGAAGCATGTCGCAGGGCCTGTCGCGGCTCCAAAGACTCACCAAAATCGCCGCACGGCCGTCGGGCGTGCACACATCACCTCTTCGTTGTCGCAACCACAAGAAGATGCCACTTTGTTTCTTTTGCACCAGATCTTCAACGAATCACCGTCCTTGCGTGTAAGGGACTACCGCATCCCCTTCCCTGCAACACTTTTCGTTGCCCTGCGTTACGCATCTTAAGGTACATTTAACTCAAAGTGTCGCATTTTCATTTTAAGAGACTCAAACTAATTCTACCATCTTTAAAGTACAGTATTGTGGATTATTTTTGTCGTTTATGGTCTTGTGGTAAATCTATATAAAAGATACTTATTTTTATAATACAACCTGTGTGGTGTCCATTTGTAGTGTTGTCACTGGATTACTGTATGTGTTCACAAATGCTTTACACGCTGCCTCTGAACTAAGCCTGTCTGCTCGTGCCAAGCAACCAAGGGGGTGAGCAGGGGTTATTTCAGGAGTGTACCCCCTTACCCTGACTAGAAGCAAGGGTCCCTATTTGGACAAAGGTACCTACCTCTGCCAACTAGAGACCCCCAGTTCTAACATTGGTGGTCAGCGGTGGGATTCTGGACTTGCATTTGTGACTCATGTACAGTGATTGGTGAACACTACCTAGTGAGTGCAGACCAAAACGCAACCACATACTTTTGGTAGATATTCTTTTTTTTGGGACTTTCTATTTTGGCTAAAAACTGCCAAGTTTAATCACCATGGATACAGCAGCATCCATAGTATCTGTTGATAATGATTGGGAAGAGGAGAAACTGGAATGCTACACCGTTAACCAGCTCAAGCACTTCTGCAGGAAGTTCAAAGTTTCTATGACCGGAATCTCCAAGAAGGATGATTTCCAAAAGGCGCTGAGGGCCTGGGTTGAAGCAAGGAATACCCCTGAGAATGAGGAGGGGGCTGAGAATGCAGATGAGCAGCTGTGGTTCCAGGGGAGAGGAGAGCATCTTCCCCCATGGGTAGCAGTGTTTCTGCCAGAGGTCTGTCCCCAGAAGAGCTGGAGGACAGACAAAAGAATAGGATGCATGAGTTGGAGCTGGCCAAAATGAGTGGGCAGTTAGAAATTAGGAAATTGGCCCTGGAAGAAAAGAGAATGCAGCTTGAGCATGAGAAAAGTTTGAGGGAGTTGGATTTGAAAGCTAGGAGCTTAGAGATTACTCCCTCTGGTGGCAGCGCACCGTCAATGCCTGTTGAGGCTAGGGTGTATATTCCTAAGGATATGGTTAAGGAGTTTTTTAAGAATGATTATATTGGGCAATGGTTCAAGGCCTATGAGGTAGCCATGACTTCCCACCGGGTCCCTGAGAAGGATTGGGGGGCGGGGTTGTGGGGTCGGTTCCTTAGTGAGGGGCAGGATACTTTGTTGGACTTGCCCGCTGAAGTCTATAATTCCTACAGCCACATGAAGAATGCATTGATGACCAGGTATGGGTTGACTCCTGAACTCTATAGGCAGAGGTTCAGGAACTGTAAGAAGATTGAAGGCAGTACCTGGGTTGAGTATGTGACCTTTTTGCAGAGCCTTGGATGGTTGGGTAAAGGGTAGCAAAGCAAATGATTTTCAGGCGCTCTTTGATTTGATTGCATGGGAGCACTTGTCCAGTAATTGTTTTCCTGAGCTACGCCAGCACCTGATTGACAGTAGGCTGACTAACCCTAGGCAGCTTGCTGAGGAGGCGGACCGCTGGGTGAGCACCCGGGTCCACAAGGGTCATGTGGGAGACTCCGCCAAGGGTGGGCAGGGTCCCCAGCAGAGGAGTGGGGGGACAAGGGTAAACAGAGGAGTTCCAGAAAGGGCCCCAAAGTAAACCCCAAGGGAACCAAGGGAAAGGTTCCCAGCCTCCCCCTGAGAATAAGCACGGGGCCCAACAGGTCCACCTGTTCATAGGGGACCCCTGGTGTGCTACAAGTGTGGCACCCTAGGCCACAGGGCCAATGATCCCCATTGCTCTTTGTTTGGAAAGCCAGCACCCCCTGGTGCAGTCCCCCGGCAGTTGGCTAGTGTAGCCCTGGGGGAGGAGATGGGTGCCCCAGGTGGGCGGGATCACGTAGTATTGTCCCCTGTCTCATTAGGAGACTCTGAGATGGTCCCTAGGAACCAACTGCCTGAGACCACTAAGAAGTACAGGCAGTGAGTGACCATCAATGGCCATAGGGTGGAGGCTCTGAGAGACACAGGAGCCAGTGTGACAGCTGTCAAGTGTCACCTGGTGTCTAAGGAGCAGGTGGTCCCTGGTGCATTCTACCCAGTTGTTGCCGCTGACAACACAGAGAGCCACTGCAAGGTGGCTCAGGTTCCCTTTGAGTGAGGGGGGTCGCTGGTACTCTTCAAGTAGCTGTGAGGCCAGCCATGCCTGTTGACTGTTTGTTAGGGAATGATTTGGAGAGCTCCCCTTGGGCTAAGGTGGAGCGGAGCGCTCATTTGGAGATGTTGGGCTTGCCTGATTGGGCGTGTGTGACCACCCGGTCCATGGCAGCCAGAGGTGTTCAAGAGGACCTGGAGCCTGAGAGGGAGGCCCAGGTGCCTGCCGGAGAGAGAAGAGGCAGGGGGCACGGGAAACCGGCCCCCGAAGTTCCCACAGTCCAGGAGGAGGCAGACCCTAAGGGGGATGCCCTGGAGCCTACAGGGGAACAGGTAGCTGAACTGGGGGACCTGCCTGAGCTGACCCATTGGCAGCAAGATGGAGGACCCTCCAGGGAGGAGTTCTGTGAGGAGCAGAACAAGTGCCCTTCTCTCGTGGGTTTGAGGCAACAGGCCACAGACCAGGCAGCAGGTGATCAGTCTTGATCACATTGGATCTACTGGGAGAATGGTCTCCTGTATAGCGAGCCTAAGGTTGCTGAGCCTGGGTCAGCCCGTGTGCTGGTGGTACCCCAGCGCTTCAGAGCCTTCCTACTGGGTTTGGCTCATGATGTGCCTTTAGCAGGACATCTGGGGCAGGACAAGACCTTTGAGAGGCTTGTCACCCATTTCTTTTGGCCCCAGATGCGCAGGAGTGCCGCCACTCACTGCAGGACCTGTCAGACTTGCCAGGCAAGTGGAAAGAGTGGGAAGAAGCAGAAGGCTCCTCTCCAGCCATTCCCTGTAGTCAGCACCCCCTTTGAACGGGTGGGTATTGACATTATGGGGCCACTGGACCCCAAGACAGCCATGGGCAACAGGTTCATCCTGGTCTTGGTGGACTATGCCACCCGGTACCCTGAAGCCATCCCTCTGAGGACAGTGATGGCCCCCGTGGTGGGACGGGCACTGATGGGAATTTTCTCCCGTGTGGGGTTCCCTCAAGAGGTGGTGTCTGACGGAGGTACTAACTTTATATCCAAGTATATGAAGTCCCTGTGGCAGGAGTGCGGTGTAACGTACAAGTTCACCACTCCTTACCACCCCCAAGGAAATGGGTTGGTTGAGAGATTCAACCGGACCCTGAAGGGCATGATTATGGGTCTGGAAGAACCCATGAGGCGTAAGTGGGGTGTCCTCTTGCCATGCCTTCTTTTTGCATACCGTGAGGTGCCACAGAAGTTTCTAGGGTTCAGCCCCTTTGAGCTTCTGTATGGTCACCCAGTGAGAGGACCTCTGAGTTTGGTCAAGGAAGGCTGGGAGCAATCTCCCAGGAAACCTCCCCAGGATGTATATAGCTACATGCTGGCCTTCAGGAACCAAACTAGGCGTTTCAGGCAACTTGCTGTGGCAAATCTGGAAGCCAGCCAGGAGGAAATGAAGCGGTGGTACGATCAGAATGCCACTCTGGTTGAGCTTCAACCTGGTCAGAAAGTGTGGGTCATGGCCGCAGTGGAGCCCTGTGCGCTCCAGGATAAGTGGACCGGACCCTTTGAGGTGGTGGAGCGCAAGAGTCCTGTTACCTACTTGGTGGACCTGCGGTCTCCCAGGAACCCCTTGCGGGTCCTGCACGTCAACCGCCTGAAGCCCCAGTTGGAGAGGTCCCAAGTGGGCATGCTCTTAGCTACAGATGCTGGGATGGAGGAGGAGACCGAGCCTCTTCCTGACCTCCTGTCAGCCCAAGAGCAAGATGGATCAGTGGAGGGTGTGAACCTCTCCCCCTCCCTGACACCTGAGCAGCAAGGTGACTGTCGCCAACTGTTGGGGCAGTTTCCTGACCTGTTCTCCCTGGTTCCTAGTGTCACTGACTGGTGCGTCCATGATGTGGACACTGGGGACAGTTTACCTGTCAAGCACAAGGCTTACAGGGTGACTGACAGGGTGAGAGCTTGCATCAAGGAGGAGGTCTCCAAGATGTTTGCTTTGGGGTAATTGAGTCCTCTCACAGCCCTTGGGCCAGCCCAGTGGTCTTGGTCCCAAAGACTGCCGCGCCTGGTGCCACACCCGAACTCTGGTTCTGTGTGGACTACCGAGGACTCAATTCCGTCACTAGGACTGACGCACACCCCATCCCCAGATCTGATGAGCTCATAGATCGGTTAGGGCTTCCCGGTACCTCAGTACGTTTGACTTAACGTCTGGGTACTGGCAGATCGCCTTGACTGATGGGGCAAAAGAGAGGTCAGCATTCTCCACACCAGATGGGCACTACCAATTCCGGGTGATGCCCTTTGGGATGAAGAATGCCCCTGCCACCTTTCAGAGGTTGGTCAACCAGGTGTTGGTTGGGCTGGAAGAGTTCAGTGCCGCCTACCTGGATGACATCGCAGTGTTCAGCGCCAGTTGGGAAGAACATCTGCGCCACCTCTGGGAAGTGTTGATGGCTCTGCGGAGGGCAGGCCTCATGATCGAGGCGAGTAAGTGCCAGATCGGGCAGGGTTCCGTGGTATACTTGGGACACCAGGTTGGGAGCGGCCAGGTGGCGCCCCTACAGCCCAAGATAGATACCATTCTGGCTTGGGAGCCCCCCAAGACCCAGACAGCGGTGAGAGCCTTCCTAGGACTCACCGGGTATTACAGGAGATTTGTCAAGGGGTATGGCAGCATGGTTGCACCCTTGACAGAGCTGACTTCCAGGAAGCAGCCCAAGAGAGTGATTTGGACTGACACCTGTCAACAAGCTTTTGACACCTTGAAGACAGCCATGTGCACGGCGCCCGTGCTCCTGGCCCCCAACTTCTCCAAAGAGTTTATCGTTCAGACAGACGCTTCAGAGCATGGTGTGGGGGCTGTTTTGCCACAGATGAATGAAGAGGGCCTAGACCAACCTGTAGCCTTCCTTAGTAGGAGGTTACTTCCACGGGAACAGAGGTGGAGTGCTATTGAGCGTGAGGCATTTGCTGTGGTCTGGGCGCTGAAAAAGCTGAGACCATACCTGTTTGGGACTCACTTCCGGGTTCAGACAGACCACAGGCCCCTCAGATGGTTGATGCAGATGAGGGGTGAGAATCCAAAGCTGTTGAGGTGGTCCATTTCCCTACAGGGGATGGACTTCATGGTGGAACACCGCCCTGGTACAGAACATGCCAATGCTGATGGTCTGTCCAGATTTTTCCGCCTTAGTGAAGAGGACTCCCTAGAGGTTGATCTGTTTTTGCTGGTTTAGATGCTTTGGGCACTGTGCCACGGCTATTCAGTGCCACAGTGCAAGTGCTCCCTATTGTAAATTGATGTATGTATTAGTGACTCCATGATTGGATGATTGGTTTACTTGTCAGTCCCTAGTACAGTGCACTGAGTGTGCCCAGGGCTTGTAAATCCAATGCTGCTGGTGGGCTTGCAGCACTGGTTGTGCCACCCACACAAGCAGCTTGTAAAATGTGTCTCAGGCCTGCCATTGCAGAGCCTGTGTGCAGCCTAGGGCTGCCATGTCGACTTGGTGAGTGCACCCACTTACCAGGCCCTAAACCTTCCCTTTTCTTCATATCAGACACCCCTATGGTAGGCCCAAGGGCAGGGTGCATTGTAAGTATAAGGTAGGACATGCTCTGGTGTGTGTGGCATGTCCTAATAGTGAATTACAGCCATTTTTGTTTTTCACTATTGCAAGGCTACCTGTTCCCCATAGGCCAGAATGGGCAGTTTGATTATTACACCTTATAATCCTAACTGACCCAGGGAACATGGTAGAAAAACGAATTTAGTATGCCTGAACTCAGGATGATAAAATACATCTTTTAGTGAAGTTGGTTTTAACATTCTGTGTTTGAAAATACCACTTTTAGAAAGTAGGTATTTTCTTGCCTAACTATCCAAGCCTGCCTCTGCTAGGTTGTGGATTCCTTGTCTGGGTTTGTCAGTGACAGGGGCTGGGGGACTCCAGGAGACAGGGTGAGTCAGCACAGGGCTGAATAGAGAGATCTGCATCCAGAGTGGAGGGAGGAGCTGCACTTGGGTCTGAATAGGGCTGTGCCTGCCTTCCACAATGCTGGCTCCACCTCCTGCCGGGTGGCTGAGCACTCTGCCCCACATTCTGAAAGGAAAGAAGGAGTCCTGTAAACAAAGTGCTCCAGGACTGACCAGAACTGGATTTGGACTAGGCAAAGGCCTCTCTGCCTTCAGAGAACAAAGAGAAAAGGTGTATAAAAAGGGGACCCAGACCCCTAGGAAATTAGATCACTTTTGGGAAACAAGAAGAAACCTTTGCTGAGGAGAAGACTATCCCTAAGCTAGAGGGATCTGCCTGCAGTGGTTGCCTGACTGCCAAAGAAAGGAGAAGGGAACTTTGTGTGTACTTTCATCAACTTGTGAAGGATCTCCAAGGGCTTGATTTCTGAGCTTGCCTCCTGTTGAAGTCTCAGGGACAACAGACTTCACCCACCAGTTCCCCCTGTATTCCCTTGCTGGGAATTTGGACCTTCTGACACACTTGCGTGTCTCTGGGAGCTGGAAGCGTGACTCAATACGAAGAAGCGTGTCGCCGCTGATTCTCACATCGCCGGAGAAGAGTGTCGAGGTCGCATCAGACGCCGGCGCATCCCCGAAGAAGCGCGCCGCATCCTTCGAAGCGCCTCGCAGCACTGGAGAAAAGTGTCGCCGTCGCATCAGACGCCGTCGCATCCCCGGGGCAGAGCATCGACCTTGCATCAGACGCCGATGCATCGCAACACAAGGCGCACCCCGCATCCCAGGAGAAGATAGTCGACCTCGCATCAGACGCCGTCGCATCGCCAGGGAAGCGTGTCGCAGGGCCTGCCGCGGCTCCAAAGACTCATCAAAATCGCCGCACGGCCGTCGGGCGTGCACGCATCACCTCTTCGTTGTCACAACCTCAAGAAGATGCCACTTTGTTTCTTTTGCATTAGATCTTCAACGCATCACCGTCCTTGCTTGTAAGGGACTACCGCATCACCTTCCCTGCAACACTTTTCGTTGCCCTGCGTTACGCATCTTAAGGTACATTGAACTCAAAGTGTCGCATTTTCATTTTAAGAGACTCAAGCTAATTCTACCATCTTTAAAGTACAGTATTGTGGATTATTTTTGTCGTTTATGGTCTTGTGGTAAATCTATATAAAAGATACTTATTTTTATAATACAACCTATGTGGTGTCCATTTGTAGTGTTGTCACTGGATTACTGTATGTGTTCACAATGCTTTACACACTGCCTCTGAACTAAGCCTGTCTGCTCATGCCAAGCTACCAAGGGGGTGAGCAGGGGTTATTTCAGGAGTGTACCCCCTTACCCTGACTAGAAGCAAGGGTCCCTATTTGGACAAAGGTACCTGCCTCTGCCAACTAGAGACCCCCAGTTCTAACATTTCTCTATATAAGTTGCTTCACTCAAAGCGGAAGAAGGCCATGCTTTTCTCAAGCGAAAGTGTCAATTTAGGAAATGTTCCAAATTTATTCTTTTATTATAAAAACGAGTGGAGAAGCCGAATTCTTTCCCAGGACGCGATGAGCCAATTCCAGATTAAGTGTCCTGGCTGGGAGATACAGCATTATCGGAGTTAGCTACTGTAGATGACAAATCCAACGCTTCACAGAGAACGTCAATCGCACATAGATGGAATTCGGCACTGCCAACAGTCATTGCTGCAGCAGCTTGTGCGGCAGTTGTTACCTCGGTGCCTGTGGAGGAGCCACCTAACCCAGCAGGAGCAAACAGCACCTGTGGATTCTCAAGGAATGCATTAATCAGAATTGGAAGACGCTGGGGACAACGCAGAGCATGGGCCTTTAGGGGTCCAGCATAGCATCTAGGTCCAGTGGCGTATCCGATGGAAACGCTAGACAGAGATCCAATGTGCATTCTTCTCTGCAGAACAGGCATCGAAGAACAGGTAAGATGCAGTCCACCCAGATTGGTCTAAATGATAGAAACCAAGAGGCGTTCAGTTCTCTTAGGCAAGGTATGCCCAAAAGCTGCACCACGCGTTCACAATATTTCCGTTCCATGAGTGTGTTCGCCATTTCCTCGTAAATGGGGCCGTCCATTGCATAGCAGTAATATTACAATCAGGACTCCTGCAATTAGGAACAGGATAAGCGGGAGACCTCCAAAGACGCTTCCCAATACGGAGTGTATAAAATTTGGGATTACTCCGAGAACTGTATGAAAGGTGCTTAATAGTCCTGACCCTATGGTCTTAAATAGGTGTACAATACCGCTCGTATCAGACATGTTAAAGATACGACCCACCATTTCTGCGAAATGAAAGGGGCAGTTTGTACGTATAAGCGCTTGTATCTCAGTCGAGGTGCTTGCAACTTGAAGTTCAAAGATTTCTCGAGCGGCGGTTAAGGGCATGTGTTGCTGTAAAAGCATGGCTTTCAGTCTGCTCAAAGTATCAAATTGTATAAAGGAAACATTCAACGAAGGCCATAACGGCGCCTCCCTGACTGTGTTCAGTGGTGGAAACAATACTTGCATACAGCAAGTAACCCTGGAGTTAACAGTGACCAGATAGGCGACGCCCGGAAGCATCCCACAGCAACCTTGATCATTTAGCATTAAGTAACTCCCATTCAAGAGCAGCTGGAAAACCGGCGTGATCATGGCCGCTGGGGTCCCTGACATGTGACATGATAAGTTTGCTACCGAACCACTACATGCTCCGTGTAGAGAAAATCCTGACACATGAGAGAACCGCTCAAAGCGTTCTTGCAGTTTGTACCACTCAGATACACTTCTCGATCCCCATTCCGGCATCAATATATATATGGTAACTCCCAAGTTTTCTTGATATATCCCTTACCCATTTTTTCATATTTGCCTGCCTGCCTTTGCTCAAGGCAGTATTGAAACTGAAACGTAGTGACCGGCAGAGTGATCTGGCCATGAATTAGCCATTCTGTTGATGGTGATTCGGCTACAGTGAATGGTAACCTTTCCAGCTTCTCAATACGCAGCATTGTATATTTGGCTCCCCTCTGTGCCATTTCTGTCTGTTTATCGGTTAGATTGTATTATGAAAACAGAGACGTGGTGTTTATAAAACGCCAGGACACATAGCCTGCACGCAAAGATTGCAGCGTCCAGCTCAAAATCATAATAGAACGTAGCTGAGATTGCCCGTATTGTAACAAGGCCAGATCTTGTTCTAATATGTCGATTGCCGAAGACACAATGTTGCCTAAGGAGTAAATCCTGGAGGTCAAAGTTGTTAACCCATTATCCACTACAGCTAATGCCTTCTCTAGGTTAATACGGTCTATTTCCCGTATTCTTTCTGCGGCCTCCTGTTCGGATATTTTCCAGTTTTCATTATAATAGGCATAAAGGCCAGCATATATGAAACGTTTCTGACGTGTTTTCCTTGGGCCTAGTAAGAAATCCCTAAGGTCGTCATCAGGTGTGAGTAAGGTCAAATTATGTTTTACTTCTGTGAGTGTTGAGGTTTCTAGCCAATCAAGGCACAACTTCCCAACACTATACGATGTCACTACCCCTAGGTGTTGTCTCTGTACATAGCGAGGATCTGGCCTATGGATACTAAATCCCTCGGGTGCACCTAGGAATCTCTGTTGACAAGTGTTCGTGTCAATGGGCCAAATCAGCCATCCTGTCCAATTGGGATCTGACCTGTTGTACTGGAGAATGTCATCTAATCTTACCTCATGTGTAGTTGAATTCTGCCCCCCACCCATCTGTGATGGTGTTGGAAACTCCGGGGTGTTCATTTCCTTGTTCTTGGCTAGTGCAAGACAGAAAGTCTGTTGCACAGTTTCATTCAGAAAGATTATCTGCTGTGGAATGAGGCATGCTCTAAAAAGCACTTCTGTTCCCTGGACTTGCCAGTCCCTAGAACCCCAGATCGATTTTAAATCTATAGTGTCCTTCCATAGGTCGAAACCCTGTGTAGACAACTGGGCCATAAAGGAAGCAGAGTAAATCTGTTTGGTGTTAGTCAACATCATTTTCTGTGCTGATGTTGTTGCCACTTTGTAATAAAATGACTTTGGGACAGATGTGTTGAACCCTGAAAAGTATGTGAATTTCTGTGCAAAAGTTTGCGAACTACCTTTTGGAGGACTTGGGCAATGTTCCCACATTTCTAGGTGTTATAGATTTGTGCAAGAAATGATGACCATAATGTTAGTAACAGTACAATGTATCATAGTCTGAAGTACCTTCTAACATTTCATTGTTCGGAAATGCTGCAGTTTTTTCCTAAATCAGACATTAAATTATTTACAGTTTCAGTGTCCCAATCATCAGAAAATGTACTGGAGGTAATGATATCACTTAAAGAAATTTTAAATACATGTTTAAGCTTTAAAAGTTCAGTCGGACCGAATATATCATAATCAATCTTGTCCCATACTATACCATCCAGTATAGGAACTGCTGTTATGTTCACCGAAGACAAGTCTCTTGGTTCACGATGTGAAGACTGGTGTGGTTTTTAAATCAAATTGACCATTTGGGCTGTAGAGCTCTGCTAAACTAAAAGTTATTATTAAACCTAGCCAGAAAAGAAAAAAGAAAATCCCAGTGATATACCATAGTTCAATCCAAGGTGACACCAGGTAAGTCTTTCTAAAAAAGTCCAAAAAGTCAGTGAGTTTCTGTTTGTGTGATTTTTTGGCTGGCGTCGTTTCCGGCTCGCTTGGATCCAGTGAAAATGTATCAAAGTTCATGAAATAGCCAGAAGCAGTTCGATCAATTGTTGGAATTGCATCGGGATTTGTTGAAATCAAATTTTGCTCTTGACGAGGCATGTTGACGTGGATGTCTGTAGTCGGTCTTAATGCAACTTGGTTGTTAAGTTGAGTTTCTTTTTGTTGAAGTGGAACGAGTTCCATAGCATTGTTGCTTAGTCCATCATTCCGTACAGGTGGCTCTTCAAACGTGATGAGTCTTTCTGTTTGAACTTCTTGGATTGTAGCAAGAGGAGGGCGTCTGCTACTGTGGAGTCCACGAGGCCTACTGTTTAGTATCGGCCACATAGTGTGGTTTGATTAAGTCGATTGAGACAAATCTTTTCTCCTTTTTCCCGGCAAGAGGCGGCAGAAGTACAGTTCTTGTGCCTTGGATTGCTAGGACCGGTACAGGCTTTCTGTAGGATGGCCCAAATTCTTTCTTGTCTGCAATCTTTTCTCTGACCAGATCCCCGACTTTTGGGATCCCTACAGGTCTTGCCGTTACTGCCTTGACTTCCTCATTGGGGGTCTGCTTTAAGTGGACGTTGCTTTGTTGTGTCCTGGATTCATTTAGATCCTGTAAAACAGCCAAACGATCATGGATATCAAATGGTTTCTCATCCGCCACTGTGCCTCCACAATCAAGATCAGGTACCCACATTCTTGTCCCAAATAGGACCTCGTAAGGAGTGACACCCCCTAGAGAGCTTCTTGGCTGATTGTTTATTGCTCGTTGGTCCCCATAAAGGTGATCGACCCATCTACCGCCTTTGCCTAATACCCTAGCTGTTAAAGATTGCTTTAAGTCCCGGTTTTTCCTCTCCACAACGGAATTTCCCTCAGGATGGTATGGAGAGGAGTACCGCAATGCGCCCATTCCTTCCATGCCTCTTTGTAAGCCCGAGAGCTAAACGCCGGACCAAAGTCAGAATGTAATGTGCCAACTGCGTATGTGCCAATAAAGACTCACAAATCTTTTATAACAGTTCGAGCGTCAGCCGAGCGCTGAGGCCAAACCTCGAGGAAACTTGAGCTGGACGTACACGAACGGACAACCTAATGCTGTCTAATAATGGTATATGTACTGGACGTGTTGTGGTGGACCCTTTCATCTGCTTGCAGATGTTGCAGTTCCAGACATAGTCTCTAATCTGCCTTCTCATCACGGGCCACCAGTAGTGTTGTTTCAGCAAGGAAACAGTCTCCCTAAGTCCCTTATGTACAGAACCTATCCCTTCGTGTGCTGCCACAATTAAGCCTTGCCTACGATCCATATTTGGTATTACTCTATCCCCCACTCCAGGAATCTGAGCATATGGAATGTTTTGTTCATCTAACTTGTAGGAGTACTTGAGTGGAAATTTTTTAGGTACTGCTGTGCTGCCTTTGCGTGAAGCATTGACAGCTACCATAATCTCGCCGTCTATTCTCATTTTTGAACGAGTGATTGCAGCTACGGATGCTGTGCGTACAGCCCCCTTTGCGGCTTCATCAGCCAATGAATTCCCTTCAACGTGAACGCCATCACGCTGATGACTCAGTGTATGTATCACGTGAGCCCTCGGTAGTTCGTTTCTCAACTCCACTACCTGTTCCCATAACATTTTATGCTTAATTGTGCCACCTTTTGCGTCTTTAAACCCGTTTTGTTCCCAATGATGTAAATATTCATTGTACGACTGTACACAGTAAAAGGAATCACACACAATTAGTGTGGGGAATTCGTGTTCCGTATTTACAAGTGCCAGTATCAGTGCTTTTAATTCTGCCAACTGAGCCGTGCAGTCTCCTAGAGATTGCGTTTTAGCGCAACTCGGATGGAACTTTCCATTGTGCATGCTGCGCTGTAAGCTTGCTTACTCCCTATGGCTGGTTGAGCAGATCCGTCAGTGTAAATAATGTATTCATACTGATCTAGAGGCAAAATCTCATTTGGTAGATGATATTCTTGTTCGTATTGCAGAAATGCTTGTATTTTTAAACTTGGATCAAATCTGTATTCAACATCCGTTGCAGTAAGAGAATTAGCCCATTGTATCCATCTGGGATGTAAGGCTTTCGCATTTGGAATGCTAGCCTTTGTAACAGCCTCTAAGGCTGGTACTGGGGTCACGACAATTATGCGTTTACCCTGAGCCAGAGCTCTTTCTCTTGCTACAGCGGTCTGCACTGCTGTCAGGATTTTTTCTGTTGAAGTGAAACGCATCTCTGTGTTTGTGTACAGGTGTGATTTGTATGCGATTGGTACCGTTTCGCCTTCATTGAAAGTTAAATAAGTGTACCCGCATTGACCCGCTATTACTCGGATCACTAAGTTGCGTACGTTTATGCGTGTCTGCAAATGTTTTGAAGCTATTATGTCTTCCTGTATTGAACGTAGGACGTTTGTATGTTCCCGTGTTCATTGTCTGATTGAAAAATCAGGTTTTATTAAGTCGTAGAAAGGTTTTACTCTTTCTGCGTAATCCAAAATGTATGTTCAACCAAAATTTAGGAATCCCAGAATTGATTGTAAATTCTTTAATGATTTTGGAGGTTGGAGCAGCGCACACTTTTCTAAAAAGTTAGCTGCTAGGCTTTTCCCTTCACTTGACAGCTCGTATCCTAAAAATAGGACACTGAGGTGGGTAATTTTTGATTTTTTGAAATTAAATTTATAGCCCTCAGAGGCGAATCCCATAATAATGGTCCTCACCCTGGTCAAGTGCCTCGGTAAGTCATCGTCCGTCAGATAAATATCATCCACATAGGACAATGCTTCTTCATCCAAATTTTGGAGTAACTCTGTTACCGTTGCTGAAAACAACCCTTGGCTATTCTTATACCCTTGGGGGAGTCGACAAAATTGCCATCGCGACCCTAGCGCTGAGAATGCGTTCAGATACCTGCTTTCAGGCGCTATATTTTGGCAGAAAGATCCATTTGAGATATCAAGTGTTGTTTTGTATTATTGTCACACAATGTTATTCATTAATGCGGCACTGTGTGCTTTTTGAACTGCAAATGTCTTTGTGCAGGTGTTTAAATGTCTGTAATCTAAAACCAGACGATATGTGTTGTCAGGTTTTGCTATGGGGAACAAAGGGTTGTTCATAGGTGAAGTGCAATTTTCTATCACCCCCTGGTATTCAAGTTGATCTAGGATCTCCCTGACTTGTTTTTTAGCTTTCTGCTTTATAGGATATTGCCTTTGAGCATTTGGTGAAACTTTTAACGGAATCACGTGGTGGGTTAAATCCTCATCCCAACCAGCTTGATTTTTGTACAATGCTGGAGCTAGGGCAACTGCCCACTCCTGCGCATATGCATGTTTTAAATGTATGGGAACGAGGTCGGAAAATGCTGGAAAAATTACCTTTTCTCCCTTTGGGCACTACGTGACGAATGCTGGCGGCCAGTCTTGCTCTGCTAATAGGATGTCGTATCCAGATGACAAATTTTCCCAAAATAGACCTTTAACTTTCCTGGGCTTGTCCCCCTCCATCCGGAGTGTTATCTCATGTAACTTATGTGGGACACTTACCCGAGTATCAGGTGTTTCCACCGTGATATACTCACTCAACTCTGCTGTCACCAGAAATTCCTTCAGGTTCTGGCGAGCTATCGTTACTTCTGCCACGCTGTCTAGCATCGTCAGAGCCCATTCCCCGTTCAGAAGCTGTGTCCTCAGAATCTGGGCATGTCTGATCTTGAGACCTGCTACCTTCTTCTTTTTGAACTGAGGTTTTTGTTTTTGTTTATCCTCTTTTTTAGGTGCGTAGTCCGCAGCGCGTTGCGTGTCTCTGGATTTTGTACGCTCCTCATGTCCGTGTTCTGACCGTCCTTCCCTCTCGGAGTTTCTTGACGAACCCTGAAAGGAACGAGAGGAACGTGTATCAGTATCCTGATACCTGTCAGGTTTTTTAATATTATCCCTATTCCTGAGGTTATACCTCCTTTCAGAGGGCTCCTGTTGAGGAGACCTGCCTCTGGATTGAGATTTGTTGTCTTTAGACTTTTTTTTCCCCCTACTTCTTCTTAGAAGAGGTAGATGTCTGCTTTGTAGTGTCCTTTTCAGGACTGCCCACTAGTTGTGGTTTTAATGCTTTCCCACCTAAACTGTCTCTGCCTAATTCTGCATATGCAGTTTCAATTACTTTGGGTAGTTCGTGTTGTTGATCCTCTGGACTGAACTCCCTTAGGCGTTGGCAGCTCGCCACTGAAGCTGCTTCCCCCTTAATGTTAGCTAGTATTATGGCTGATACCTGGTCAAAGGTATTTAGTAACTTCATCTCTAAGTTTAGGGCAGGCTCTGCTCCGTATTCATTTTGTATCTGTCTCAATACGTCTGGTACTACTGCTAAGGACGGGATACCATGTGTTCTGGTATATATGGCAGCAAAGACTGAACCCCAAGAGGTGCAATCCTCTACCTGTGGTGTGATCCCCATGGGCAAGCAGATTGTTAGAATTCTGTGTTTGTCATAGGTGGTAGTATTCGGGAATACTGCCTCAAGCTGAATTATTTTCTGAGCTATCCAGAATGGTATTTGTTCGCGTTTTGCGGGCATTTTGCCCATTACCGCGTGTAATGTTTGAGGAGTAATTTTAATTGCTGTACCTAGAATTGGGTCCCGTTTGTTGCAACTGTTGTTGGTTGAACTGTGAGAGTCCTCATGACAAATTGTGTCAGGTTTCTGTAGATTTTAATTAAATCTCTGTGTTGTATGAGTAATTCTGGCTGTGTCATTGTGCCAATGTCAGGATACGGTGTGTAAGCCGCTAGTATTGGCAAGGTGGCCCCGTCTCCTCCGAGCGGGCCTAACCTTACTCTTGTTCTTAAGTGGGGTAGGGCGCCTTTAAACCAGTATTAGTGTTCCTGGTACGTTCTATGTAGTAGTGAAATGTCTTTGTTACAGCATCTGCTGCTGGGAATGTAACCCATGAATAGAATACCTCTGTTTTATTTGATTTGTGTGCCTCAATCATGAGAGCTACTACGCCACCCCTTGGTGGTAAACCATTTTTTAATAGTTTCATAGTGAGCGTATGTCTGAATTTAGGTGCAATTTCAATTGCATTTTCGGGTGGTTCTCCGGTTGAGACTTGCAGATTTACTCTTTCTTCATCGCTCTCAGTCATTTTGAAAAGAAAAGCTTTTCCAAGAGAACTTAGTTAAAGGTTTTATCCACAATTTAGGAACTAAATGTCCTTCAAGCTTGATTAACCAACAGCCGATAAATAGGATATCTCGCCTACTCAGCTGTGGCGGAGTTTGTGCCCACCCACTCCAGACGTCTCTGGTGTTTTTGTGAGTAGGTTCTCTGAGAATAGCACGACTGAACTACTCAGATTCTACTGTTAAATAAGTACCCAATCAACGTTGGCGGCGCCATGTCGTGTAGTTCCTATAGCAGGACCTGCGCGTTTGGATAACATAAACCGTGGGCTTGGTGTTAGACTAACTCTGTGCACCCCCACCGCATATGTTAGCCGGATTTGCATTAGCTAGCTCACAGTGCCACTAGAATCTCCTCTTATCGGGGAGAGATTAGTTTCTGGCAACCTTAGACCATGACAACCCTAATTCCTCAGAATCGTGGAAACAATGTACTACTTTTCGCTCAGTCACTCGTGCTTACTTATTCGGTTTGTCTCAGAGATTTACACAGAATAAACAGTCTGGGCGTTTCAATAAGTATTTATTGAACAGTTGTTATTCTAGTGTAAAATATATGTGCTGCAGCAATCAGCAGACAATAGCAGAGATATATTATCAGCAGTACGATAAAAGTGAACGGATAGAATAGTTCTACCATATTGCAATAATCATGAATACATACATGAATATAAAATGCATTATAAAAAGTGCGCATACTCCTACGATGCCTAACTAGATGTACCTGAGTGTACCTAACATATGTGTAGGTCTAAAAGCCTAAGAGCCAAGAATCCTTCTAGGATTTAGTCGAACCCCCATACCTGAATAGAGAGAGTGTGGGACCCCGTCCTGGTCTCGAGTTGGACACCCCGCAAGGGCTGTGTTAGACCGCTGTCAGCTGGAGCGACTGCATGCAGGAGCCTCAGCATCTCTGGTCAGTGTGTCAGCATGGAAGTCTCATTTCCCTCTGTCTTACCGGGGTAAGATGTGGTGTATTTATACCCTGGAGACTCTAGTTGCTTCGTATGGTTTGTATTGGGCCTGGTTAGACTTGAGGAAGACGTCAGGGGTGAACTTTGTACATACATATTATGCAGGTGGTGTATTCCTAGAGAGTCATGCATAATTGATGAGTACAGTGTGGGCCTGTGTTTGGGAAAAACCCTGCTGTATTCCAAACCACAGGCTAGATAAAGTTCAGCCCTCAGAGCTCGTTGTGTACTGGCGAGGACCAATGTAGGTGAAAGATCAAGCCTATATAAGGAATCATGACTATAATAGGACATGTACAGTTATGACCGTAATAGGGAATATGCGGCTTTGACCATAATAGGGCAAGTACGAATATGACCGTATTAGGGCAAATACGAATACGTCCATCTTAGGGCATGTATGAACGGGTCTACATTAGGGCCTCTATACGGGACATAACACTGGGTGGTCTCACGCAACACCCATGGATGACGCATTCCCAGATTTACCATAAGTGGTACACCTGGAAATGCGCCAAAACTACTACGCCTCCCCAGGTGAGGTATAACGAGGAAAAATATGCTTATTTCTCCTGGTTTTCCAGCAAACGTAGAAAGAGGAAAATGCCTTAGAGGGTTGTTTTTGTGCAGGGAGGTGTAACTTCCAACATAAAAAATATCCTCCTTAAAACGCAGGCACCTTTGACAAAGGGGGAGCAATATTGAACAAGACAGCTGAAATTTACAGAAGAACATGCATTAAAGTTCTTAATGGTAGAAGAAATTACAAATTCCTTGCAGAGGATCATGTAAAGAAACTACAGAAAGAGATAAAAACCATTGCTGACCATACAAAAGAACAACAATAGGTAACTAAAAAAAGAGGCTGAATTTTTGATTCATGGAGAACCCAAAACTTCTTACTGTTACACCATTCCTAAAATTAATAAAATAGGACTCCACCCCCTGAATGTCCTATAGTTTCAGGAATACGGTCATTACTAGAACCCTTGTAATTTTTTTGTGGACTAGTTTCTAGGACCATAGTGTCTAAAATGCCTTCATATATTAAGGATATGAAACACCTCTTGAACATCCTTAAAGATATACAACTTAATCCATCAGAAAAGATGATGATGGGGCTACATGTAGAGGCTCTCTACACTAGCATACCGTAAGATGAGTGCTTGAGGCCCATAGAGGACTTGTTGAGACACAAAACATGGAAGGGGCAGCACCAATCGAGTTTATCATGCCATTGACTATGTTAGCACTAAAGAATAACTATATTGAATTTGATGGAACCATATATGGGCATAAGCACAGAACATAAATGGGAACCGCTTCCGGCCATAGTATATCATACCTGTATGTTCACCTGTTTGAACAGGAGAATATCAGGAAAACAACCCATTCCATCATGAAATAAAACTTTGCAGACGGTACATAGATGATATATTTGTAATTTAGCATGGCACAGCAGTTGAAGCAGATGAGTTTTTGACCTGGCTTAATACACGTAACCAGTTCTTAAAGTTTACAATGACATTACGGAACTGTGAACTCCCATTACTAGACTTACTAATAAGGCAATCGGACGGAGTTCTGGCCACAAAAGTGTATACCAAACCAATAGATAGAAACAGAATCCTCCAATTTGACAGTGCACATCCAAGAGCCTTAAGAGAAAATTTACCAATAGGCCAGTTCTTAAGTTTAAGACTAAATTGTTCCAATCTGGATGAGTATAAAATTGATGTAAAAATACTAACTGACAAATTGAAGAATAGGAACTACCTGTAAAACTTGGTAAAACAAAAAGCAAATACACGGGCTAGATATGGCAATAAAGAACACCTTCTAATGGATAATGAAAAATATGCCACCCAACAACTCATTTGTGTGAGTACATAGAGTAACAATTTTAACTAAGTGAAAATAATCAACAAACTTTGGAAAATACTTAACAGTAATACCCTCAGATTGGAAAAACCCATGTTCTCTTTCAAAAGAAACACTAGCTTGAGGGATATGTTAGTTCACACATGCCTAAGGAAAGTGGAAAGGAAAGAGGAGAATACACTTGGTGGTCTCCCTCCAGTCAAAGGTCTCTTCCCCTGGGGCCACTGTTCCGTTTGCGCATGCTCAACCCATACCAACACCATAGAACTTGGTCTTCAATACCCTTGGGTACAGAAATCCCACACTAATTGCAACTCAAGCATTGTAATTTACCTAATCAAATGTCCCTGTGACCTAACATGTGTAGGCATGACGAGCAGAAAGATAAGACTAAACATTATTGAATACTGCAATACTATCAGATGCTGTCATAGCACAACGAAAATAGAAAATGATTTTTGTCCACCGGTCATAGTGAAAATGGCATATCATGGACAGTAATTGAGAAAGTGACAGAGACAACAAATGTAATCAAGATCTTGACTGAGCGACAACAGCGATGTTTGTATAGACTTAGGACCCATTTCAATGGGTTAAATGATGAGATCCCATGGAACCTTATTAATTCCCTACAGAAATAATGCAACCATTCCCTGGCATCATTGAGATAGGTCAATCCTGCACTTTCTTGAGTGAGGCACCTCTCTGCGAATAGGCTGTCACCCTGGTAGGGCACCTCAGACCCCCCCCCTTTTTTTAATAAGACGTATGGAACATAATAGTATGTCCGACAAGATGCTGTCTCTTTGAATGAAAAAAGTGCCATTCGCTAAGAAAGGGAAATGGCCAGTTTACATTACAACCGCAAGGGAAATACACTTCTCATGATTCCATTAAGTCACATGATGTACTCGCGAAATGTTAGGATGTGAACGTGGTCACGTGACCACGCCCCCGGCCCAGAACACTGAGCACTGGGGAAACGCATAAAGCCAGGGTGTGCTTGCTTCCTCTATATCAGCACAGGTGATTTAGTTGCCCAATATATAATATGGTGGTGTAGTACCCTTGAAGTAGTGACTGACCTGATTTCTTATCATTGCATAAACAAGATTTTTTTTATTGGAATTCTTGCTCCCCCCTTTTTCCAACATATAGAATGTGACAATAGGGACATGCCTTCACCAACTCGTATATGGTGCTAGGATAAACCATTTAGGGTAAGAGTGTAATGACTACTACTACTCAAGTATACATTGAGTATCCTAGCACTCTCCTACGGGTGTGCAGTGATCCACTTCAGAGCATCTAGTTTTGCAGTGTATCTTACAACCTCACAGACACATTTATATTACCTACTGGTGATCTCCAGTAGGTAGTTATTGTTAGGACCATGTTTCTAAAGCATTTTTTGACGTCTTATTTTTTGGCGCAGTTTGACGAATCTGCACGCAATTGTCTAAAACAAGTGTGCCTGATATTCTTGTTGCATATGGAAAGTTTCGGGTGTCCCGTCAAGCGTCAAGAAAAAAGGAGGGTAAAAAAGAAGTGCATTACCCATGTTAATTCCCATAGAAGTTTTAGACACGACTACTGCCCGAACCTCTGGACAGAATTACTCTGAATTTGGCAGAAAGGTAGATTTTGGTTCTCAGATCATGCTTTCAGTTATTTGGTGTAAATCAATTCAGTAGTTGTAGCGAAATTTAAGGAAATTCAAGTATGTAGATCTGCAGAGCTCTGATTAGCTGCCTACACTTCAACCAGGAAGTATTGGCAGCCAGCCAAGCCCCGGGGGGCGAGGTAGGAATACCCTGACCCCTTAGCTCTGGTCTTGGGGTCCCACAGGGACCCCAGCAGTGCAAACAAGTATTTTTTTTTTAATGTGGTAGCGAATTCGCAGCAAAAACAAAAAAAACAAGCTTGGGCTCCAACACTTGTTTTAACTAAGCCCCCGGGTGGGCCAGGTTCCAGGGGCGTGCCTCCTTTTGTAAATTAAAGGAGGGAGGTGCACGTGGCCCCCCTACATGGGCATTTTTACTCCCCGGGGAGCACCACATCCCCAGGGCTCATGTTAATCAAAAGGGGGGCTGCACTGACCCCCCCAGGCCCCGGGGACGACCACCTCCATAGGGTTACAAATAAAATGAACAGGGGGCAGCGCAGACACCCCGAGCCCCGGGGACCACAACCTCCCCAGCGCATTTGGTAAATGTAATGCAGGGGGGCCATGTGGAGCCCTCTGGGCCCTGGAGACCACCACCTCCCAGGGGCAATAAATAAAATGGATAGAGGGGCTGTGCAGACCCCCCTGAGTCCCAGGAACCACCACCTCCCAGAAGCTTTAGTTACATTTAATGTGGGGGCTGCATGGACCCTCCGGGCCCCAGGGCCCAACTACTCCCAAGGGCTTTGAATAAAATGGCTAGGTGGGGCCACGTGGTCCCCACCAAGCCCCAGGGACAGCAACCTCTCTGGGGCTTTTGTTAAATTTAATGAGGGGAGCTGCATGTACTCCACTGACCCGGGTACCACCACCTCTCCAGGGCCAAATACAAGAAAGGAGAGGGGCAGCAAGGCCCCCCCTCCTGGAGACTATTATAGCACTGGGAACTGCCACCCCCAGGAAGGGCTCCTGATATGTCCCACGGTGCCCAACCTCGGGACATGGCTATTTGCTTTTGCTTGGCCGGAGCAAACAAAAGCAAACACTCTGGTTCCAGCGGGCGGGAGCTATCAAAGTGCTCCCGCCCACTGAAATCAGAGGATTCATCTCAGATGAAACAATTGCTCCTGCATGGAGGGAGCTGACTTTCTAGGAGCTTCCTCCATGCAGCAGCAATACCAGCTCTTGTAGAAGTCAGAGAATAGGCTGGGACCTCAGGGGCTTTGAGGCTCCACCTGTGGTCCCCATGATAAACACAGGGTGCCCAGGGCACCCAGGAGACATGGCCGGGCCAGGGAAGGGGGCCTCCGGGGTCTGAATTCACCCAGGGAGGAGGGCCGCATGGTTCCCCTCCCCTATTTAATAGACAAATTAAGGCCATGCCCTGGGGGAGGGAGGGGCCCTGGGCCGAAATCAGCCCTGGGAGGACGGGCCATGAAGCCCCTCTCACCATTGAATAATAGCGAGGCCCCGGTGGATGAGGTCCCCAAGGCCGAAAGTGCATGGCCACCTCCTCTGTGCAGAGGAAAGAAAAACGAGCAGGAAAGGCAAAAGGGAGGGCCGAGAGCAGAAAGGGAAAACTAGAGGGGACAAAAATTGGCAGGAGAGGGCAAAACAGAGAGCACTCAGACACTCACACCCACTCAGAGATTCATGCAACTACTCACAGATCCAATGAGACACTCATATGCCCACTCAGAAACTCACTCAGAAACTCATGCACCCACTCACAGACCACACAGACACTCATACACCCACTCACAGACCCACACAGAGACTCACGCCCCCATTCAGAATCTCAAGCACTCACTCAGACCTACTCAGACATTCAAGCACCTACTCACAGACCCACTTAGACACTTATGCACCCACTCACAGACCCATTCAGAGACTCATGCTCCCACTTACAGATCCACTCAGAGACTCATGCACACACTCACAGACCCACTCATGCACCCACTCACAGACCCAATTAGACACACACAACCACTCACAGTCCTACTCAGACACTCACACACCCACTGACAGACTCACTCAGACACTAACACCCACTCACAACCCACTGAGACACTCATACACTCACTCACACATTCACTGTCAAAGGTTAGTAGTTACAGTTAGGTAATAACATAAAAAAACCTTAGAAAATCACTGAAAATACCAAAGGTTACAGGTTCAGATTTCACTCATACAAAACCAGTGAAAGTCAGCAGTTATAGTTAGCTGAGCTAACTATAACTTATGCTCGTGCAATACGCATCTTATGACCTCACATATTACATCACTCATGACATGGACAATTATATCACTGATGACATCATCCAGAGAAGCACTCACACACTCACTCATATCCCTATACAACCTCTCATAAACCCACTCACATGTCCACACAATCACTCACATACCCATTCATAGACCCATACAAGTACTTGCACGAATACTTATTCATCCATAGAGTCACTCATATACCCACTCACTCACCCATACAGCTACTTACATAGCCACTTATTCACCTATACAACCACTGACACACCTGCTCACTCACCCATACAGCCACTTAACACAGCCACTCACTCACCCATAACACTCACCCAACACTTACATACCCATTAACACATCCATAGAAGCACTCACACATCCGCTCACTCACCCATACATCTATTCACACAAACACTAACTCTACAGTACAGCCACTCACACACCAACTCACTTAACCAAACACCCACTCAGAGAGCCACTCACTCACCCATACAGCCACTTACACAGCCAGTCCCTCACTCATGCAGCAATTCAGACACTCGCCCACTCACTTACACATCCACTCACCCACCCATACAGCCAGTCACACAGCCACTCACTTACCTAAACAGCCACTGACACCCCCACTCGCTCACCAATACAGTCACTCACATAGCAACTCACTCACCTACACAGCTACTCACACACCTACTTATACACCCATACACCCACTCACACACCCATACAGGCACTCAGACACTCACTCACACACGGACACACACACAGTCATATAGACATTCACACAATATATGCTAGAAATAGTATCACTCATTAGTAGTGCAGAAAGTATACTACTTTAACTTTTGTAGTACATTGGTATATATGTTTAACACAAACATTTAGAAAACACTCACTGGATGATGTCATAAGTGATGTCACTGACCAGGTCATTGGTGATGTAATATATGAGGTCATAAGCAGTGCATTGCAGGGGTGCAAGGTATAGTTAGCGCAGCTAATTATAACTGCTGAATTTCACTGGTTTTGTATGAGTGAAATCTGAGTCTAACTATAACGTCACTGTAACCTGTACCTCTATGGATGAGTGGCAGTGTGTGAGTGTCTATGTAGGTGTATGAGTGCATATGATAGTTCTGTACTGAGTGACCGTAAGTATGAGTGACTGTACGGGTGAGTGAGTGGATGTGTGTGTGTAGACCTAAGAATCAGTGAGTGGGTATGTAGTTATTGGTGTTGGAGTGTCTATGGTTTTGAGAATTGCAGTCTGTAATTTAGAGTGGGTGTATCACAAGTTATATTAGGGTGTGAGAAGATGCATCAAATTATCACATGGATGATGTCATCAGTGATGTCATCAGTGATGTCATCAGTGATGTCACTGACCATGTCATGAGTGATGTAATATGTGATGTCATCAGCAGTGCATTGCGGGGGCGTGAGTTATAGTTAGCTGAACTAACTATAACGGGGGAATTTCACGGGTTTTGTACGAGTCCAATGTCCAACTAACTATAACTTTCCCTAAAACCTATGGTTTTTTCAGTGAATTTCTAAGGTTTTTTAAATGCTAATTTCTAACTATAACGTGCCTGAAACCTATAGTTTTTTCTGTGAATTTCAAAGGTTTTTTAAATGCTAATTTCTAACTATAACGTGCCTGAAACCTATGGTTTTTAAGTGAATTTCAAAGGTTTTTTAAATGCTAGTTTCTAACTATGTCTACAGAGGTAGAACATGTGAAGAAAGAAGAAAAAACGCACAGAAAGAAGCAAAAGAAATGCAGAAAGAAGCAACAGAAGTCCACAAAGACGAAGAAAAGTGCAGGAAGAAGCAAAAGATGTGCAGAAAGAACCAACAGAGGAGCAGAAAGAGGCCTTGTTGCAAAATCATCCTGTACCCACAACTTTTTCAGACGGGTACTGGTGGTAACTGACTCTGACTAACCAGAGCCAGTGCTATGCTAAAAGACACTTAGAATACAGTGAAAACACCTACATACACTAGGGAACACTATGCGTTGGGGTACCCCTGTGACTAGCATGACCTCCTCTGTAAGTCCCTAGTACATAATAGGGCAGGGGGATTAAAACTACCTCTTAAAACGCGCTACGGGGCGCGTTTGCACAGTGGTGAAGGGAGGGGGGGCCTGAGGTGACGTGTGCAAACGCGCCCCGTGGCGCGCTTTAAGTTGCGGGATTAAGTCCCCTTGAATCCTGAGGGTCCCTGGGGCCCAACTAGTCCACCAGGTACCTACAGTTAGGACCACAGAGCTGAGTTGCAGAGAGGCGTTCCGAGGCCACGCACCTTTTTTCACCTCTCTGCAACGCAACTCTGTTGTGCTTACTGAAGGTACCTGGTGGGCTAGTTGGCCCCAGGGTCCCTCAGGATTCAAGGGAATTAATTCCCCAACTTAAAACGCACCACAGGGCGTGTTTGTGCACATGTCACCTGAGGCCCCGCCCCTCCCTTCACCACTGTGCAAACGTGCCCCGTGGCGCGTTTTAAGTTGGGGGATTAGGTCACCTTGAATCCTGAGGGTCCCTGGGGCCCAACTAGCCCACCAGGTACTTCCAGTAAGCACCACAGGCCTGTGTTGCAGAGAGGTGGTCCAAGGCCATGCCCCTTTTTACACCTCTCTGCAACGCAGCTCTGTGGCGCTTACTGGAGGTACCTGGTGGGCTAGTTGGACCCCAGGGACCCTAAGGATTGAAGAGGAATTAATTCCCCAACTTAAAACTCGCCACAGGGCGTGTTTGAACACATGTCACCTCAGGCCCCACCCCCGCGGCGCGTTTTAAGTTGGGGGATTAACTCCCCTTGAATCCTGAGGGTCCCTGGGGTGCAATTAGCCCACCAGCTACCTCCATTAAGCGCCACAGAGCTGTGTTGCAGAGAGGTGTAAAAAGGGGCGTGGCCTCAGAACACCTCTCTGCAACGCAGCCCCCTGGCACATACTGGAGGTTCCTGGTGGGCTAGTTGGCCCCCAGGGACCCCCAGTATTCAAGGGGAATTCGTTCCCCATCTGCAAACGCGCCAGGGGGCACGTTTGCAGAGTGCTGCCAAGGAGGGGGCGTGGCCTCCAGCGCGATGCCGGTGTTTTTTTTGTTTTGTTTTTTACGAAGGGGGGCTCTGTGGCCCCCCTTGTTTTTCTAATTTATTGGCCCTGGGGACTCCATCCCCCAGGGCCGGCCTTTGTTTTTTTTAAAAATTTGGGGAAGGGGGCCGCGTGGCCCCCCTCCCGGGCCACTTGAAGCCCCGGGGACCCCATCCCCTGGGGCTGGCCCTCTCCGTTGGGGACCGTGGGGGGGTCCCCAATGCCCCCACGGTCCCGCCGGCTCCCCGCGTCCTGCGGGAGCCGGCATTGCTTTTCCACATGGGGAGCTGCTAAGCAGCTCCCCGTGTGGAAAAGCAATCGTCTTTGGTTTTTGGACGAGAGAGCAGGTTTCCTGCTCTCTCTTCCAAAAACCAAAGCAGTTTGCTATGGCAGGGCGGGAGCCGCGAGGCTCCCGCCCTGCCATAGCAAACTACAGTGTCCCAGAGGTGGGCACCCTGGGACACTGCAGGAGCCGGCCCTGAGGGGTGGCGGTCCCCAGGGCCATCACAGGCTCCAGGAGGGGGGCCGCGCGGCCCCCCTCCCAACATCTTCAAAGCCCCAGGGAGGTGGTCCGAAACGGACCCCCACATTCAAATTCTTAGTGCCCCGGGGAGGTGGCGGTCCCTGGGGCGTGTGGGCGGGCTCGAGCCCCCCACACAGGTAATTTAATTTTTTTTAAAAGAAGCCCCGGGGGGTGGCGGTCCCCGGGGCTTGGGGGGGCCTTAGAGGCCCCCCACATTATTTTTATAAACCCCCGCATGCCCCCAGAACTTGGCCCACCCGGGGGCCAAATAACAATGAAGCACAGGAGCCCGCGCTTCATTTTTTTTTTTCACGGCGGGATCCGCGCATCCTACGCGCATCCCGCCGATTTAAAAAAAAAAAAATTTGGGCCCTGGGGGTCCTTGTGGGACCACCTGAGCAGGCCTAGGGGGTCAGGGTGTTTCTACCCTGCCCCCTTTTTGCGTTTTGCGCAGTTGTTTTACTGATTTCTTGTGCCTCGGTCCTACCGAGGCACAAGATGGCTGCCAACACTTCCTGGTTTGGAGTGTTGACAGCCAATTAGCATACAGCTCATGATCGGGAGGGTGCACGGACCCTACGCGGCCATAGATATATATGTGATTTTACTTTTGATTTTCTCAGGAACTACTGAACGGATTTACACCATTTAACCAAAAGGCACGACTCTGAACCAAGGGCTACCTTTGTGCCAAATTTGGTGTAATTCCGTTCAGCAGTTCGGGCTGTAGCTGCGATTAAAGGTTCCTAAGGAAAATTGCATGGGGAAAACACGTTTTGGGACCCCCCTTTTTTCTCGGCCCCCACTTGACGAATCACCCCGAGACTTTCAGGATAGGAGCGGACCGAAGCGCCCCACAAGTTTTGAAAATTTCGTGAAGATTCATCAACCGGCGCCAAATTTATTGGGAATAGAATGTTGCGGATTTCCTATGGAAAATAGGTCCCCACTATAACTATCTACTGGCGACCGCCAGTAGATAATATCTATATATATCTATATATATCTATATATATATATATATATATATATCTACACACACACTTTTTAACTAAACCAAAGGCACCAAAGAATAAAGGGAAAACGGGGTGTCCATAAGCTATTTTTAAACCTTTAGACCCCGCCAGAAAAAATATTCAAAGAGCTCCATGGAAGATGGTTTAGCTCACCCTGGTTTATAGAGACCATGGTGAGACCGATGAAGAAGCAGGACACCAATAGAGCGTGTGAGGGTCCATTTACAACCCTTTTAGATTGTTCTCTCTTCTGGAGAAACAGGTCTGAATGGAGACTCAAGGGTGGTAGGATACCTCGTGGAGGAATGAATGAGAAAGGGAAGCAGTATACTGCAATTCCCCTATACATATAGAGAATCTTTCTCCCCTCAGCACATGAACGTGTGGGATAAATGTATAGGAACCTTTCAGAAGGCCCATTTTTACACATGCATAGAATTGTTTGATCAGACCACCTTTTACAACTAGCTACAACAGTGTTCCTGTCCTGCATATTCCATCAAGACAGCTAGAAAAGAGCTAACAAAAACTTCCAAGTTGTCTTGGAATCACTACCTAGAGAAATCTCAAACAAGATAGTGTGAGGCACATAATTCTCGATTTTTTAAAAATAAATTAAGCAAACTGATTGTAAAACACTGGCACATTTTGAACTCAGGCAAATTATCCTTTTCTTAGTGAATCTTTTTGTTTAAATGCAGCCACATTTTGAGGGATATCCTGGTACATACACAACCAAGGAAAACTCGGGCTCCCACTAAAACCATACTTTGGGGCTTGCCCAAAGTATTAGGGCACTACCTGTGTAGATCATGTGCAGTATGCCAGTTTACTGAACCCTGGACAAACACTATTCAGTGTAATTGCAAGAGCAAAGCAGTACTTTATCTAATCAAATGCCCATCTCAACTCTGGTACATAGGGATGACGACAAAAAAAGATTCACACAGGAATCACGGAGCACAGAAGCAATATAAGATCCATGCAATCAACCACTATTTGACCAATCACTAGGGCCATACACAAGATGAGTTAAGACGGAGAATGATTGACAATCCCACTTGAATATCCACCCTAGAGATATGTCCAACTTCCTTTTTATAAAAGAATAACGTTCGATTCATAGATTACACACTGATGAATTGAGATAGAACTTGATACATCGTCCCATGGTCCTTGTACCGCCCCTCTGAACTTACTCCAATGCAATTAACAGTAATTTATACCTTTGATCACCATACGTTTCTTGGACTATAAATATGATAACTCCCAGTCAGAAAAGAGAAATGGTTATGGTATGCTATTTCCGCACACTGTATATATAGTTCATAGAGAATCCATGCTCACTCTCAGTGTCAACCTCTAAAACGTCCCAACAATAGGAAACGTTAAGAATAGAGGGAGGAGTAACTCCCAGTATTTGAAGCAATCACAATTTTGTTTTTACTTGAGTGACCTCACAGGTGCATAGTTCCTTATGAACAATTATCACCCTATATATGTATAACATATGATAGTTATCACCACTTTTAAAGCGACACTACTGACTTAGGACGAGGTTACTCTTGCCCTTTAAATTAAGATAAATGAGAGATATGTATCCTTACATCTTTATATATCTCATATCAAGAGATTACAGTCATGACTAATAGCAGGTGTTATCAATTGTACTTGTGCATATACAGAGCCTGCTCAATACATTGCAATTAGGAAAAGATGACGGTTCTTAACATCCCTGCGTCCCTAATTGCCTACATTTCCCATCTAGCCAACACACCCTCTACGTCGCACGCTCTGATGCAAGGATGTCATGACAGAGGATGTGAAGATGGCCTCTTCACAGCCTCCTTGGGTCCCGGTTGACATCTCCTCGGCTGGATGGAAGAACGCCAGGCTAGGACACAGGTAACGAGGTAAGAGGAGTTTGTGGACAGAGATGCAGATTGCTGCTTTCACAGCCTCTGTGCTTCAATACGGTCACATTGTACACTGAAGCTTATGGGAACTTGATAAACAATATCCCATGCACACTGTTCTTGGCAATTTTTCAACATATCTGTTCCATTTGGCTTTTCTGGATAGGGGGTTGTAGAGATTTAGGCCACAACATTGTACCTGAAAAAGTATTTTGCTTGAAACATCACAGCGCTTCACTTAACTTTCTCTCGTATATTTACAATTTCCATTAGAGATCCCATCTCCCCAATTCCACCATTGGGAAGAGATAATTGGAAAATATAAATTGGGTAAGACTTTAAGCAACTTACAGTATCAAGTCTGCAGTGTTCACTGTTTTCGCTACCAGAGGGTGACTGTCACCATGGTGTAGTCAAGATTTTTTCCTTGTTATAGCTACTACCTCTAAAATTAACCTGGCTAATCTTTCTGACCTTGATTCCTATACAGATTATCAGACCCTTAAAGGACGGGGTTTCAACTGGGAGAATTTCCAAACAATATTTTAGACCTCTGGTTAGAAATATTTATTTCATATAGTTTTTTCTCATACATTCACCCAGCAAGGAGGGCCACAGTGTCCTGAAGAAAGCCCCACACCTCCACGGTACGTTTAACTTGGGAAGAAACATGTTGATCTTTGCCAGTGGGTTGAATTAATCCCCATACCTTTTACTTCTGTTACTGGAGACCCAATAAAGGCCTTATTATCCACTAATAGGTCGTTTCAAGTTCTAATCCATAGCTATTGCCCTCTGCAACTTGGCTCTTTATCCCTTATATTCCACACACTCGTGAGAAAGCTCCCATCCGGTCACCAATTATTAAACACTTCAGAAGCTCCACAGTACCATGGTAATTGCTCACACCTGGATCTTTCAGACAGGCGAGAGGGGGGGACCATTGTTGAACCCATTGGGTGGACGAGGACCTTCCGTCCTGCAGTCTACACATTATTTACAATTTCGCTAGGAGTACTCTTTTATGTGAATATAATACATAATCGAGGGTGTCTGTCATTAATTTCTTCCTCCTCTCCCCAGATTGTGATATGATGACATCTTAATTCCTTATACATAATACCATGCAGTCTTGGTGGCTCTTCTGGAAGGGCCAGATTATAACAATATTTTTTAAATAATTGAGAAGCAGATAAATTTGCTTTTTGTTGTGTCATTTGACTTTGTCTTATGGCAACCTTCATCTCAGATGTAGTGGAGGTGTAGTCTAGCAGGCACTTTTGCTTCAAGACTATGAGCAGACTACTCCCAAAAGACCATTAATTGCTCTTTGTGTGCAAGACGGGTTTAGGACATATCTTGAAGAACACGTGGCATAAAATAATAAACAATACAAAAAAAAAAAAAAAAATGACAAGTATTTTTTTTTCTTTTCCCTTACTTTACCATACATTTTAAAGATGGCTTCTATTATTCAATCAATAAAATGTATGATTATGACTGATTCGGTTCTCTTCCTTTCCATACCTTGGGAGGTGGCCTGTGGCACTATCTGCTATACAACTTTCTTCCTTTCATGGTGACAACACCACCAAGGTCTATTTTCAGCTTCAGCACCTCAGCAAAGTCTAGTGAGATCTGCTTTTACTCCAAGAAAATTTGAAGTCCAACTTTATGTAAATCCAATAAGGATGTCCCTTCCTTTCCAGTTTGTTTCAATGTGTTTAGGACAGGAAACCCTCTGGTCAAGTAGGTCTTAGTGAGAGGCCACCTTATAGTAGGCATGGATTAGTGGCTATGCTAGCACCCTCACATGACCAATCAGTGTGGGACTTTATTGTTGCACCAAAACCAAATGTATGAACCGCACCTGAGTTATTTGAAGTGTTTAACTATAAATGCTAAAATGTTTTAGTCAATGTAAGATTGACCCTGGAAGCATAGAAATATGATATTTATTTACTGATGACTTAAAACTCATTTACTGATGACTGAAAACGGAGATTATTTTAAGCAGCTCCTTGTAACTTTATCAAATTATGACACCATATTTAATAACATAACATAAAAGAATTCATTTCAAATATGTGAGTATTAGTTTAAAAAAAATCATATTTTATGTATGAATCACCGCCATTTAGAAGTTATGAATTTCGTCATGCTGAATAAGTTTATTAGCTTACGGCTAAATACAACCCATACAAATGTTAAGATCAAACAATTAATAACATTTTTAAAAACTCTTATGATAAAGAATAGCCATAGCAATACAACACCTATTAACATTTGAGTACTCTATTCATATAAAAAAAGTTTTTTAAAAAGACAACGACTAAAGCTTTGTGGCCTCATGCAAACAAAATAAAACTAGATTTATATTACCACTCAAAATGGGCAATATTCAACACATCATACAGTAAAATTAGAGATTTAAATTTTGTCACACTTAAGGGTTTGGCTTGATTCTGATACCATTATGTGCACTATTGTACCAAACGAACCACCCAATCCAACCATCAAATCCAAATGCTTTTTTTTTCTTTCAAATGGGCTGGCAGGGCCCGATTCACAAAGATAAACTTACACTTTTATGAAAGTTTATGGTTTTTTCCATATTCGGAAAGGTATTTTGTTAGTAGTATATTTACAACTGCGGAGAATGAGCACATAAAAATATAGGACAGTCTGATCTTTTAATGTGCGGAAACTCCGCAGTCGTAAAGGTACTACTTGTAAAAAACCTTTGTGAATAGGAAAAAATGATAAACTTACATAAAAGTGTATCCTTGGTGGAGTTTCCCCTGACTTTTTGCCTCTTCCTCCTGTGTTTTTGACGGTATGCTGGATTTCGTTTTAGCTGGCTTAAATGTTAAATGCTTGGGGCACTCTGCCGCTGCTGATCAGTGTCAAAGTGCAAGTGCTCACTGTGTAAATTGATTATTATGATTGGTTATCCATGATTGGCATATTTGATTTACTGGTAAGTCCCTAGTACTGTGCACTGTGTGTCCCCAGGGTCTGTAAATCAAATGTTACTAGTGTGCCTGCAGCACTGATTGTGCCACCCACATGAGTAGCCCTGTAAATGTATCTCAGACCTGCCACTGCAGTGCCTGCATGTGCAGTTTTAAACTGCCATGTTGACCTGGCAAGTGCACCCACATGTCAGGCTCCAACCTTCCCTTTTCTTACATGTAAGGCCCAAGGTACCCCTATGTGTTTCACATGTCCTGATAGTGAAATACTGCCAATTTCGTTTTTCACTATTGAAAGGCTATCTGTCCCGTAAGCTAACATGGGAGTTGCTTTGTAACATCTTGCAAGTATAAATTTCCATTGGGACATAATCCAGAAATCAAGTTTAGGCTCTCTGAGCTCAGAATTTAATAACATCTTTTTAGGGAGATGGTTTTTAAAATTTGTGTTTGAAAATACCACTTTTAGAAAGTAGGCATTTTCTTGTTTAACCATTGTGTGTGCCTCTGTTGTTTGTGGATTGACTGTCTGGTTTTCGAGTGACAGGAGCCGGGGACGTGCATTCACATTAGACTTCAACAAGGGGGGTTGAGGTGTGTCCTGCCTTTCCTGGGTGACCCATAGCTCGGCTGAATAGACCTTGGCTGCATTTAGAGTTGTGGGAGGAGTTTCACTTGCACCTGAATAGGCTGTTTCTCCTTTGCACAATGTGGTCATGCTGCACCAGAGAGGACAGAACTGGTTTGGACTTGGCTCAGAGATGCTTGCCACAAAGAGAACAAAGAGAAAATGGGGTATAAGTATTGGACCCTAAACCCCAGAGCTTTAGATCACTTTCGGACTCAAGAGGAACCTCTAACAAGGAGAAGAGCTGGAGAGCTAAAGGAGGAGTACTGCTCCTTTGCTGTGTGTGCTTTGCTGGGTTGGCCTGCAGTTGCTGCTTCTGCAAAGGAGAGGACAAAGACTGGATCATTGTTGTGAACCTGCTTGAAGAAGAATCTCCAAGGGCCTGTGTGTGCTGGCCTCATGTTTTGAAGTCTCAGGGACCCAAAGACTCCACCTGCAATCCACTGACCAGCACTTGGACTCCTCTGTGGACTCCTGCATTCAAAAGTGCACCCATTCCAGGTCCTGGGCCCTGAGAATTGTGTGGTTGGTGCTGCAAAGCAAGAAAAACAACTCTGATGCCGTCAGAAATGCCACCATTGATGTCGCGACCTGCACCGAAGCTGAGGGCACCGCTCGTGAAGTGCACGACGCACCACCCCACCTGCAACGCAGCTCCAACGCCTGCAGTTATCAGCCTCCCCAAAGCCAGCACTCATACCAATGTATCACCGCCAGCGCTTGCATCCCATTATTGCAGAGCCGAAAACGTTGAGGGTGACTTCCCAAATTCTTTGATGTTGCATCGCCTCACCAGAACAGACGCCTCACCGCTGACGCCACCTCCCTTCCCCTGTCCAGGATTCGGTGCCTCGCCTCCCCTGAGGCAGAAAGGAACAGGCCTTACCTCAGCTCCACGACCTAGTGCATCGTCTGTTGACTTCGTTTCCAAGGTACTGTTGTTTGGGGGTCAATGAGACTCCGTGCCTGACTCCCCACACAGTCGGCACCATACTTTGGAATTATGCCTGTCACAATGTCGTAATAGCCCCAGGTGGAGCTATTTGTTTCTACAAGTGCTATTTTCGAAGTAACTGTTTAAAAGTGATATCTTAATACATATATGTTGGATTTTTGTCATTTTGGTCTTGTTTGGTTTAGAGAAAGATACTTTATTTTTTTCTAAACTGGTGTGGTGTCCATTTGTGGTGTTTTCACTGTGTTGCTGTGAGTTTGGGTACAGATACTTAACACATTGCCTTTGGCATAAGCCTGTCTGATCGTGCCAAGCTGCCAAGGGGGTGAGCAGGGGTGATCTAAAGTGTGTAATCCCCTTATCCTGACTAGATGCAAGGGTCCCTACTTGGACAAAGGTGCAAACCTCTGCCAACTAGAGACCTCCATTTCTAACATTTACCTTTTGGGCATTGAATCATGCCCAAAATGAATACTTGTATGGGCCTAATGTCAACACTATCAGAGAAAAAAGCCTTCTAGCCAGAATTTCTATTTCTATCCAGAACAATATAAAAGTAGCACACTCCTGTAGAAAAGCAGGCAGCTCTCATATACTAGATATGTTCAAAAAATACTTAATAAACAAAATACATTTAGAGATGGTGAGATGCCCCATCTGCCCACATCTGCATTTTCCTCCTTTATTTATAGTGTTTGGGGAAGAGTGTTCTGTGGCATTCTCCAGCATGGTATGTGCCATCGCTCCTCTCATTACATTCATGGTTTCTTCCTTCTACATTTCACTCTTAAGAATATACTGGAATATATAATTTTGATACCTTAGAATTCTATGTTGAGCTTCACTGGAGAGAGTGTTCTGAAGCGACAGTTGTCAACCTAGCTGTTGCTGAGGTATATTCAATAAAGCTTGTGTTTACTCTCACACTCCTCCTCTCATCATTTGTACTTGATGAGTGACTTTTACACTGGCGACAGAGAATGGGATGCTACTAACATCCGTAGGAATACACCTCAACACGCTGACTAGGAAGATCTTCTAGGGTTGAGCTTGGTCAGGAAAATGACAGTGTCTGGAAGCACAGGACACTTGGATTCATTATAACCAAATTAACTTCCCAGGTCAAGAGACAGATGCACCACGGATATTTTGTGAGTACTCTCACATGCCTCCTCTCATCATTTGTACTTGATGAGTGAATTTTACATGTTCCTAATGGTAGATCTGCCATCAGGGTCACTCTTGGCAGTCATGGCACCAGGGGCGGCTGGCGACATTTGAAAGTGGTGTGCATAAAAGTTGGGCATGACTTATTTAGCGATCGAAGTGAGCATGCTTAATGGACAAACTTGGGTCAAGGATGGGTCTGTCTCCCAAGAAAAATTTGAAAGATTATTAGCAAATGGTGCACTTTAAAGAAAATGAATTTAGTGAGACAGCAAGATTTATAAAGCAGTAGGAACATACTGGCCCATGCATCAAGCAAAATACCCATCGCTAAATTTGCGAATCGTTAAAATAGGCCGTTAGCGAGCGCAAAACAACATATTTCAATGCATCAAGCCCAATAGCGAAAAAACTACATAATCGCAAAAAAAGCCCCCGGTAATTTACCAAATCGCAAATTAGCGATTCGAAAATAGCGAAATCATCAATTGCGCGTGCAAATAGCGATTAGCAAATAAAGAATCGCAAAGGAATGCATCAAAATTCCCAAATACCGAATTTCATCTAAATCGCTAATTAGCATGAGCAGAATAAGGGAATCTCAACCAGGAGGTAAAGTTGATGAAACACAAATAAAAAAATAAAAAAACTTCACAGGTGTAAACTATCTGAAACCCTTCAAAAATGCCACTGGAGACCCCGTAAGTTTTTCAAAATGGCAGCCCTCTACGTGCTTGCAAGGAGGATGAGAATAAATGCAGCAGCACAGCGCAGGAGGAGGATACAGGAGAGGGTATTCAGAGTGCGCATTACATTGCTGGGCCAAAATGACGAGGAAGTATATGACAAGTACCGTCTGAATCGTGCCATGATAATGCGCCTAATTGCCGACCTGGAACCACTACTGCAGCACCAGACCCGTAGGACAAATGCCATTCCTGCGCACGTCCAGGTCCGGAAGTTTCCAGGGGGTCGTAGCGGTAGCCGGAGGCGTCTCACAAAGCGCACTTTCACGCTTCTTCCATAAATTCATTGATGCCATGCTGACAATGATACATACCCACATCACCTTCCCCACAACCCCACAGCAGTTGAACCAGACCAAACTGGAGTTCTACCAGGTGGCACAATTCCCTCATGTCATAGGATGCATTGACTGCACGCATGTCCCCATCTGTCCCCCCTCAGCCAACGAGTACATATTCCGTAACAGGAAGTCCTATCACTCAATCAACGTCCAGGTCGTGTGCAATGCCAAGCACATAATCACGGACATAGTGGCACAATTTCCAGGGAGCACACACGACTCATATATATTCCGGCACAGTGGCATCCACAGGCGTCTGCTCAACGGTGAATTTGGAGAGGGAAACCTACTTGGTACCTACATATACCTATTTGTTACATCATTATCCCATATGTAATTGCATTACTGCGGCTAGCCCTTTGCTTCCCACCCTGTAGGTGACAGCGCATACGCCTTGCGGGAATATATCCTGACCCCCTACCTCAACCCAGCAACACCACAGGAACAGCGCTACAACGCGGCACATATTAGCACAAGAAATGTGGTCGAGAGAACATTCGGGATCCTGAAAAGTCACTTCCGGATCCTACATAAGACTGGTGGTGCATCGCAATACAACCCCGAGACCTGTTGCAGGATTGTAGCAGTATGTGCCATGCTGCACAACATTGCAACCATAAGGGGGATTCCCATTGAGATAGATGGAAATGACAACAATCGGGATGACCAACCACCCGCACAACACCGACAGTCACACGTGCCAAACACAGCTGAAGGTCAGAGGAGGCGGACATACATCACACAACATCCCTTCTGAGCCTGGTAAGAATGAGCCATCACACAATATCTTTGAATGCTAATGTTTTATTCACATAAGCACAGGTCAAAGTAAATATTCATGTTTAGGAAACATGACGGTGATTGCATTGGTTGATGAAATGAAATCTAATCGTTAACAGCACGGGAGTGCAATCACAATATTAAAGTGGAACATGGTTACACCACCATGGACAAAGAGGCAGAAATGCATGTCTAGCGCCTCTTGCCACGTACCCCCAGCCTCCTGTCGCATGGCTCCTCGACATCACCCTGATGTGTGCCTGTGGCTGTTGAGCTGCGCGAACTGAGCCTCCTGCTAGTGGTCTCCGGCACGGACATGCTACTCATGCTCGATGCCTCCTCACTACCCTCCTCCCCTTCCAAGTTGCTGGCACTCACTGTCCCAGACTGTAGATGTTCCACAGCAGTGGTCACTTGGCCTAAGGCCTTAGCAACATCCCCGCAGAAATGTCCTAGGTCAATCTGCAGTGACACAGAGTGGCGTGACAAGACAGCAGTGCTGTTGCAGAGCTTGGTGATGGCCCTAGTATTCGCAGAAAGACGAAGCAAGCCCTGCCGATGCCTCCTGCGCTTAGTGCGTTGTCCTGTTATAACGGCACGGGTGAGCTCCTGTAGGCTCTTGTTTATTTCCTGATTCCCCTCTGCAACAACTGTCATTAGGTGACGCACACAGTCTGACATCGTGCTCATGTTTTTGGCCAGCTTGGAGATCTGCAGGTTGATTGTGCCCATATGTCTCCCCTGCAGGCGCTGAACACGTAGCATCTGCGACTCAACCCCAGCATAGACATTCGGAGCCTGTCCTGAATCTGACGCAATACTGCTCCTGGACCTGAGCCGTTGTCTGACTCGGCCACGTGCTGGTGTCGGAGCTGCTGAAGGGAAACGTGTCTGGCTGGGGACTGTTGTGGGTGCTGGGGTCGGCTCAGTTTCCATTTCCTGCAGTGCGGGTACATGTGCCCTGCGTTTTGGTGGTGGTGTGGATTGAGGGTCCAGCGGAGTCTCTCCATCCGTCTCTGCCGGTGTCTCCGAAATCATGAGGCGCTCACTGTCATCTGAGTCCACCGGAGATGCATCTGTGTGTGGAACAGTGCATTGTTATTTTAGTTTGTTCCTCTAACTGTTTATCATCTAGCCTATTTTACACATTATAAATCACAGATTTAAACACACTGTCGGACATGTACTGCTGGTGTCTTTTCTTGCGCATTGGCGATTATCCATGCACACTTGGCTAACATGACTTCAACTCCCATGATGCTATTCGTATGTGAGGGTATATGTGTAATGGAGTTCTTCCTGCACACTGTGATTTGCCTGGGGGGATGTGCATGGGTATAAAATACGCAGCGTATTAGCGCAGGCATGCTTCTTACCTTGTTGTGTGGTTGCTGTGCCGGAAGTGTCCATTTGGGTGACTCCCACAACTGCCTCAGGCTCAATCGTCCCCTCAACGAGATCCTCCAGGGCTGTGTTGGCAGGTACTTTGGATGGTCCCCCTCCTGTGCCAGCTGCTTCCTTCACCCTTTCTGCTATGCGCGCCTTGGCACGTTTCCTGAGGTTGTACCACCTTTTCTTCAGTTCGTCAATGCTGCGGTGTGTGACTCCCACAGCATTTACCTTCTCCTTAATGCGCAGCCATATTTTGCGCTTCTCAGCTTCTGGCACCTTCAGGGACAACTTGCCAAACAGTTTGTCATGGCTGCTGCTCACCCCCTCTATCAGGTGTTCCAGTTCCCTCTCTGAGAACTTTCTCTTCCTCTTCCTGGGCGTGGCAGTTGTCTTTGCAGCATTTTAGTCCATCCTGGCTAGGTGTAGTGTAGCTGGATTGTGAGGGTGAAGTCTCTCAGCTCGTCTTTAGTCCTCTGCCTCCTCCTCTGAGCTCCTCAGGGCACTGAATGAAGCATGGGCTTGATGACTTCCTGGTTGTGATGTCATCAGCCTGCTTCTGGCGCCACCCGTTTTTAGCGAAATCGCTATTACCAAATTCGCTATTACCGATTTCGCTAATACCGATTTCGGTATTAGCTAATTTGTCCTTTTGCGATTCGCAATCGTGTATTCGGTCTTTTTTAGCGATTTGTTGCGAATCGCTAATTATTACCGAATCTGTACATGCATCCCGATAGGCGAATCATTATTTGCGATTCCTTATTTTTCGCTAATAAGGAATCGCTTTGCCGAATTTTTATGCATTTGCCCCATAGTCTTGAAATATTAAACACATTAAAAATGGCCCCACATCTTATTGCATTAATACGTCCAACAGTGACTGTAATATGCAAATTGTACAGTGCGTAACGTAAGCCCTTTAAAGTGTGTGCCTGCCTGTGTGTTGCACTGCATATGGCATCACCGTTGGAAGCAAATGCTCTAACAAGGCTTCGGGAAGCACACACAGCTGCTGGCTGCAATCAGTCATGTTGAAATATGCGCAGAAAGGTCTTTTAGGGGGATGGAAAGTTGGGGCTCTCTAAAAGGGGACATTTGTCTCTTAACTGCCAGTCATCTGAGTAGAAATAGGCAATAATATTTCCATGGACAGCAAGCATAAATGGCTTTGAATAAGAGTGATTCTGTTTAAAGTTTACCTACTTAAACATGCCACAGTTTACAGGAAGGAAAGATTAATGGAACGCAATTAGGTTTCAGGCTCGTGACAAACAACAAGCGTTCAGGAAGAGACAGTTCTGCAGGAAGACCAGAGGCCTACTGCAAGCAAACATCAAAGTGATGGCAAGTGTGTAACCCCACATCACCAAAAATAATCAAACTCATTGCAGATCAGATGTACAAACCTACTTCAGAAATCAATCACCAAACTCACACCATGTGCACACTCCTCTGTTCACCAAACAAATATCACACTCAAACTTAGCACTCACCTTCAACAAAAAATAAATAACACTCATGACATAGGGGAACTTAGCTTCACTGAACAAATAGCTCACTGCCCCCCCAACATTCCCACTATCACGCAAAACTAGGCGAACTTCTTCATGCCTCAAACGCAGACTTTCTACACTATAAGCACAGGCCTACAGTCTTTGACGACTGTTTTTCTCCAGTGCCAATTGACTTCAGGTCATTGGACAGTGGGCTAATATAAAATGAAACATCCACAAACGGTGGTATACAATGACAAGGCTCTCACATAGTCCCACACCATGCAAGAAAGGCATACATCTTTTATCCAGCACAGCTTCAAATTAAATCTTTTCTTCCCAATTTTGCGAATTGTCGAAAACATGTCCTTCGTCCTGTAGATACTGCGCCCGCGTTCTCATATCATATGACAACTGACAGTGGATTTGTTTACTGTGAAGGTGACAGTGAAACACGCCTCTCTGCTTTCTTGTTCTCTCTGTGGTTTTACCCACTGCACGATTAATGTAAAAGCTGTTACTGTGGGCACAGGTTAGGAGGAGGGGTCAGCTGAGAGTTGACACCACCATTTTTCTTTGGCACACTAGCACTCCAAGATTAACATATTTCTGGAATGCAATCTCCGTGCAGTTACTTCAGCTCCCCCTTCCCACGCACCTTCTATAGATAAGAACTATATGTAACTCTTTAAAGGCAACAGAACAGGCTGTGTCAATGCATTAGTTTCAGTGGTACGTACCCCAAAGCGCAAACAGTGTGATCCCAAAAGCGAGAGCATTGGGGCCTTATTTATGAGAAGTGATGCATCGCTGCGCCTTCCTTGTGACATGATGGATGCATCATATTTACTGTATGCACATTATGTCGCAAGGAATGACAGATACAGCAGTATTACTGACGTATCTGTCAGCGCAAAACGGACACATTGCTGGGGTGCGTCTGAAAACAGACGCAACTCCAGCAATGTGTCCTTTCACATGGGGCAAGCCCCATGTGAAAGGGCCTGCATCAGTCTTATGCCGGCTATGAGGCAGGCGTAAGATATTGATGCAGTAGCATCCTAGAAGTGGTGCAGTGAAATCTGATAGATTTCACTGCGCCACTTCTACGAGGCTTGGATGTGGGGGAACGCCCACCCTGCATACATTATACCTGATGCAGGTATAATTAGCCCAGGGGTTTACAAAGTGATGCATCTGCCTATATGTGTCACTTTGTAAATAGGGTGCAACATGATGCATTTATTACGCCGCCAGTGCGTCACAAAAAGTGACGCACCGGCGGCGCAAAAGTGTCGCAAGGGCTCATAAATGAGCCCCATGGTTTGTGTGTAGAGGGCGTCCGGTCGTCAGAATGTGCTACCCTGTTGCTGCCAGGTAACATGGTCTGTGGAGTACTTCATTGTATTATGAAGGTGCTGCAGGCATTGTGGTTGGTGTGATTGGTTGACTAAATCTTGCCCAATTTCTGCATTTAACTTGTTCATCGCAGAATTCGGTGCCAGACTAGGGTTGAATAATTCCGGATAGGCTGGTTCTTCAACCCTATTTGTTTCATCTACGCATTGAGTCTGGGATTTTCAGCATTTTACAATGGAACTTTCTTGAAAGCCAATTAATAAGACGAAGACAATGGGGTAATGCCATTCAACTATAAAGTGACGAAATATGGCTTGCTGTCTCAAACATATTCCTAATTAAGAATAGTGATTTTTAAACTGAAACCACCACTCGTGTTTGCAGTGCAAACGGCAACTTAGTTTTAATAGCATTTAATATTTTGAGAAGCTATGGGGCAGCGCCAGGGAGAATAAAAAAGAGAGATTACTTACCTGCTGCCTTCCGTAACCTCGTTGCTCTTCTCCTCCTCCCGAATCCCAACTCCCGGCAGTCCATGGGTACACTGCACAGACTCCCCTAGGCTAATCCAGATGCTGCTCTCATGCTGGGAATACTATTACCCAGCATGAGAGTAGCGCTGGGATTGGTATGAGTGGCCCGGTTTGGTACTCAGACAGGGCTTGGAAGCCTGTGTCTGTTCTCCACTCACCTGTGCAACATAGCTCAGGTTGGAGGCAGCTACGCGTGCATGCCGGTTTGGCCGGCCAAACACAGTCGGCCAAACAGACATGCGCACTTAGCAGTGCCCATCACTCCTCCATGCTGCTGTCAGTCAGAATGGATGGCCAGCCCCTCCCTCAGCTCGGCTGGCAGCCTGCAGGATGAAAAATAAAATGATAATAAAATAGTTTTATCATAATTTTATTTTTCATGCTTGAATGCTGGCTCTCAGCCAGTGGCGTGACGCTCCTCCGCCCTAACGGGGGAGCTGCGGCTGCATAGCACAGATGGGAATAGTCTCAAAGAAATTCCCCTCCATCATTCACACCTCTCTGTTCAAGACCACTGTTGAAATCATGGTGATCCCAGACAGGAAAGTTTTAAATGTGAAGTATATTGTGGGAGAAACCTCTCAACGCATGTAGGGCATTTCTGGATAGGACCCCACTTTTGAGATCTATCTACAGGATTCAGTTTAACATTAATTCTGACATGCAGCCAAGGCTTGCTGAATTTGTCACTATTTTTTTCCCCCCACAAAGCTCTCTTAATGCATGCTCAGTATGGTGGAGGCATGACCAAAGTACATATGTAGACAGCAATAGGCGTGATCCAAGTTAGGGCACTAAAATGACCAGTATGCTTTGCACAATAGGGAAATGTTGACTATTCAAAGAATGAGCATTTGCCATTTGAGACAAGTATATAAATATCCCTGAATCATTATTGAATCAGGGTAAAAGTATTGAGGAAGTGTAATCTTGATCCCATTTGGAGATAATGTAGGAGTGCATCATAATCATGCATAGTCAGCACTCATATATACTCTGTTGTAACTAATGTACTAAAAGAGGTGGGACACTTTATACTAAAGGGTGTTTTGTTTGAAGCAAATGTATTTGGAATATGATTAGTAACATTACGTGACCATTTCTGTATTAACATGACAGGGGTAGAATAACCTAAAACATCGTATTGTGAAATACTAAATTAGGATGTATTCAACTAATGTTTAACATTTATGCAGGTAATTTGAATTAATCATCTGCAGACATTTATGATTCATGGCATTTATTTGTGCCTTGAGCAGCTGCATTTATTTTGTGTGTAGAAGGATATGCATATTCTGTAACCCTGTGCATATGTTAACTTAGCAAAACTAGGGTTTGAGAAGAAATTTGTTCAGTTGCTGCTCACATTATGATTTGAAATTCACGTGTAACCTTCAAGCTTGGAATGTACTCTTCTGAGCTGTTTCTATTGCAGGTATGGATAAGTCTCATTATCTAGAATAAAGGAGATTTTGTTAATATATAGCAAAGCATGAGAAAGAAGAGTTAGCCAAGGGAATCGCAGTAACATGCGAGGAGAGGAGTTCTCGTAGGAAAGGAATGGCCAAGGACGAAAAGAGATAATGTGCTATCTGGACGAGAAGGGGTACCAGAGCTATGGAAATTCCCCAAAGAGTAGCCACATGAGACGACGGCAGATATTATTATGTGCTGTGTTTTAGTTAGGAAGAGAGTCCATCTTGGGTTTCCTTAGGGAGCAGACTTATGCTACTGCTTGCATGGCTTTAAGCTACTCGACCCATTGTCAGAGTGTTTCTACTGAAGACTTTGATGGCTGACACCTTTCGTTTTCCATATTAGATTAGGGCTTTACCTAATGCTCTAATTTAGGGTTACCCTTATTAAGCTAGTGTAGATAAAGTTAGGTTACTCAAGCTAGTTAAAGAGAATCATCTGATGCAATTTAACCTTCCTTTTTTCTTTCTGATTACATGCGTCATTTTCTTAGAGTTAGTCATTTGCTTTGTACTATATAGGGTACATCTCTTAATGAGATTTGGACTTAATCTGAACTTTTTGTATTTTTATACAATTTTTTTGAGAAAGATCTACACTGACTTGTTCCTGAACTTATAATTAAACCTACTAAACTCAGATCAAAGAGTTGAGTTGATTAGGGTGTAGCCACATTTGTTGCACTGTTTTGAAATGATAACCAGTGATTTAATTCCTTTCACAACTCACTCTACTAGAAATGCCTATCCTCTCTGGAGAGAAATTGTGTAAATGAGCTTGGACTTTAACAGTATCAACAAAAATGATGAATGACAGTAGGGCAGATGACATTTCCTACCTAATTTATTCCAGTTTAGGTACATTATATATAATAATTAAACATTATCAGAGCATACCATTTTCTTATGTTTGCCGAGAGACAGATTTCAGCTCTCCACCAAAGCTCATGTACTCAAAACAAAGAATTGAAAAGCAGTGTGGAGAGAGGGATTTGCCTCTGCCCATTTGTTTGAAGGAATTTGATTGGCCAGTCTAAAAGTAGTTCCGTTTCTCATCACTGATAGAGACATTGTTAAATGAGAGTCTGTGCCAAATACAGTAGGAAGAGTCTTTACATGATGTAACCCTGTGTCATTGTCATTGGAAAGGGCTTTATATTGTCTAATACAGAGAAACCTTCTGATGCACATAAGTAGTTTGGGTGGAGCTATAGAAATCTGGTTTATATTGCGTACATTTGTAATATTATGATTAATATTATGGGCTGATTTGGGGCTTTCCGGGCAGGTAAGTCATTTTGAATGGTCGAGCACTTTACTCCTGCCATACTGAGGGCCCTCCGCCTGCCAAATTTAGAGTTGTCCTCCAGCACTGCGGACAACTCTAACCATTGGTAGGAACCATCATCATGAAGGTTCCTGTCAATGTATTAAAGGTTTGATGGACGGTACCTTCAATATGATGGTACCTCCTGTCAAACTTTTAACGTGCTTTTGTATTTTCAAAAACAAATGCCAAAGTCTGATTTTGTTTTTGAAAATACAAAGACGAATGATCCCCATGCTAAGGGAGTTGTCTTCCATGAAGCAGTGGTCGTTTTGCAGATTTTAATGCCCCTTACCGCCAGGTTTTACCTTGCAATAAAAGACAGTGAAAACTGGCCATTCAGCACCCCACACTAAATCGGGTGGACAGTCGAATCCCCAAACTTCCAACAGCCTGTCAGAGGAATATGGTAGTGGTGGAGAACGAGCAGTCTCTGTCGGTGACATCCTTAACATTCGCCCATCTGTATATCGGAGTATCCTCTCTGCCAACCTCTAAATCAGCCACTTAGTTATGCTTCAATTAAATCACTTTTTTTTGTTTCTTGTTAAAAGTAAAAGCACTTACTGGACATTGATTTATTAAGTGTTGCTTGGGCTGCTCTGCCTCACTACTCTGACAGTCAACTGCTAACGGGATGTATTTAGTGCTCAGTTTGGGTCCACATATAACTTGGCTGCATGGCTATGGCTCTGCCCCTCTTTTTTTGACAGGCATTTGATTGGGCAAGTGAATAATATGGGAGTGAAGTAGGGGTATTTAAGAATGAGTACAAGTGCAAAGATGACAGTTCATAAATGGATAGATGAGTGATTTCATGAAATGAAGTTCTATGCGTTTTCATGAATAATACAAATCAATTGGATTTGCCAATGCTAATTTATTTCACTTTCTAAGTTGATTTCAATGACATAGTCAACTTAGTCCTATGCCACTGGGAAGTTATTACACATCTTGCTTTACTTTCATTGCTGACTGCACAATTACTTTTCAGTAGAAAGCTCAGTCTCACCAACTAACTGGGCGCATCCTTCCGACTTCATGCATTTGTTCATGAGGCCAGCAGTCATTTTCCAAAGCAGAAGATTCCCTATGCAATCGTTTGCTCCTGTTTTTCAACATTTGGAATGAAATATGATTTCATAACCATATGGGAGAGATCATGGTGAAACAATTAAAGATAGAGCTAGGGTTCCTTCCTTCAAAAATATACACATCAATATAAGTCTTACTGTAGCTGAAAACGAACTTTACACCACTTATCCAGCATTATGATACTGACAATTTGAAATATTAAACGAGAAAACACATTTAATGTTAATTAATGGTCAATTGTATGAACTGTGCATGAATTAATACAGAAATATTTCTATGCACATATATTAAATATGGAAATAATAATATAAATTATCATCTAGCGAATCACAGCAAAGTTCTATAGCAAGAAGGAACTCCGTGGTAAATTGACATGTTCTAATTAGGTTAAGACAATGTGCCTAATCCACAAAGGTAACTTACACTTTTGAGTAGGTTTACACTTTCGCGTAAGTTTACTACCTTTCAGTATTCACTAACTTCTGCAGCAATTTACACTTGTGTAGTAAGTCCAGCACTACACATGTTCAATCCCTGGTATGGCAACACCCTCCCATAGATAATAATGAAAGGAGGGGGCTTACCACAAAGCGAAAGTTACTATAAAAGTTTGTTACTACAAAAGTGCTGTTTGATATATATATTTTTTATATATCTACATTAAATCCTCAAATGCCTTTTTTTCTTGCTGAATTTGAGCAATAGCAATAATGATTATAATGGACGGGGGTCAGGCATGCTCGCTTACTCTGAGCGCCCACGGTGTTCAGGTAGCTTCTGGGAGAGTTGGTGTCTTCCATCCCATTGGGAGGTGGAGCGTCTGCCCAAGGAGCACATCGGACACCATAAACAGTTCCACAAGGAAATACAACTGCTCACTGCAGTTGCAGTGCAGTTCAAAAATGGAGGTCATTTATGGCAGCTTAACCTCATGACACATTTTGGCCTCTTCTGGCCTTGATCAAATGACTAACAGTAACAGTGGCTTTTACCCACCTTATAAACAAGTGCAGGCATGAATGACAAAGTAAAATACACAAACACAAGTGCAATCTTAAAGTGTCCTCAATCCATCGCAGTGATGTACAAATGCAAATACAATGGCTGCAATATATAAAGTGAGAATGCACTCCATACTTGCTCAAAGCTGTAAATATTTAGAAAATGGCTGGAAAGGACGTATCATAAAAGTACCTTAGTTGAGCTTCATAGCCGGCTCAGAAATCAAATTGTCTGAAAGGCAGTATACAAGAAGTACAAATGGATAAAATCTCCCCGAGTGTCACAAAGAGTGCTCAGTGAATAGTCAGCATATGCCAATACCCACAGTGGAGTAATATGGCAATATGGGCAAATGAACATAAGAATATTAAGCAAAATGTAACAAAACTATCATAAATCGGTGTTCTGTGGCCTCAGAAAATCCCAATCTGACACCACCCAGTCCAAAAGGGCACAGTATAATCATGTGTTGGTCCCAACTACAGATCAGCTAATCTGTAAAGCAAAGAGCCACGTTACATCATTCAACATGAAGTAGATATCACTGACAATAATAATCAGAGTGCTGCCCAAAACAAAATTAACAAAACGTCTGCTCTGAAAAAAGTGCTTCAAACACCTAGGTGCACGGCAGAAGAAAAAGGAAGGGGCTCCAGTCCTGCCCAAACATCACCACATCTCTGATGAGATTCCCTTTCTTTCCTCCTGAAATAAAAGGAAAAACATATTGACAAGGTTTAAAACAATTAAGCTAGTAAGACCGAGGGTAAACCAGTAAAAAACACAAAGGTTAAATTGTCTCCCAGATGTACTTTCATCTCCTCTTTAGTGTTCAACCAACCAGGAACTTTATGCTCCAAATAAATTATATCTCTAGATTCTTTTCTTCTCAGCATCAGTATTCTATTACCATCTCAGATATTATGAGGGATTTCAATTGCAAAGTAAGAAAGCTTTCTGTCACTGAAATGCAACTCCTTTAAGGACCAGGCCATATAGTAGAGTGGGTTACCATTATCAATAGCCCTCATGTTCTCTTTTTTACAGGGTGAATAGTACCACCAAAGTATAATTTGTTGCAAGGACAGACTAAGATAAAGGCAAAAAGTGGGAGTAACCATGCAGAAGGATCCTACCTTCCTACAATATGGGACCAACAACTCCTTTTTACTTCTTTTGTTCCAAAAGGGAAAAAACCTTCAAGGTTATTGACTTTAGTGGTCCTGACTGTAGGTCACTGTGAACCAGCAGGTCTCTAAGGGAATGTCCCCCTCCTGTAGGCAATGCTAGGTTTGTCATCAAGTAATCTACCAAGGATAGGATTGCATTTCAGATTATCCTAGTTATCTCTGCACCATGTTTGTGATTTCTTTCAATCTACTATTAAAGGTAGGTATTAATCTAGTTCTCTATCTCTTCAATGGGCATTATGAGTGTGTTCCGGAAAAGAATGGTCTCTCTGGATACATCCCTAATGCGTGCCTTTGCTCCGTTGAGAACAGAGTCTTTGCACCTCTGTATCGTAATGTCCACTTCCCTCCAAAATGTTTAATCTGTGTTGCAGTTTCTTCTCACCCTCAGGTGTTCCCCATAGGGGATACTCCATTTGAGAGTTTCAGGGTGGCTGCTGAGTCGTTGAAGGATGCTATTAACTGCTGTGGGTTTTGCTATACCAGTTGGGCTGTAGTTTGTTTGCTCTGACTTAGCTCAGAATATCAAACAATTCTAGCTTCTCCTTACTGATGGAGTAAGTGAAGTCCAGGTTGAGGGTATTTGTTGGACTTGGCCCGCTCTGCAGGGTCACCCCTAAATGTTTTGCCTTCACCACTCAAGTTTTCTTAATTCATTTTTGTTGGCCTTAGGACGCTGTGCATTTTACCACTGCTAACCAGTGCTTGAGCTCTCTCCCTGGGTTCGCCAGCTTTAACAAATCCTGGGTTGCGCAATTTTGTTGAAGTAAAGAGGCACCAGTGGTGGGGTCTCAACGAAGCACCACCAGCGTTCAGGATGCACGCCAGCAGTACTGCAACCCAGGATTTGTTAAAGCTGGCGAGCCCCCAAGCTCAAAGACTGATAGGAGTTGAGGAGGGAGCAGTGACGGAGGTGCAGGTTCGGCGCTAGGAGTTGAAGCACTCCCTTGGCGGGGGCCGTGTTCCATTGCAGTAAGCCCTTTAAACTCAACAAGGATTAACAGTGAGTTTGGAGTTGGACACCATGTAGGCAGAAGCCTAGCAGTGGGGGCAGGAGTGCTGCATTAAGGAACAGACTTTACCGGACACTCCAACATGTGAATAATGTACTGTGCTGTCAGATATTATTAACAGACTCCTTGGTTTGATAATGCACATTGAAGCGAATCTGCAAACTGCAACTGGAGACTGGATTATTGTGCTTTATTTTGAGTTTCTCTATGTTTTATTAATGCCAGACGGCCTGTGATGGAATGACAGCACAGTTGATGAAATACTTACAGGCAGCCTTGTTGTATGCGAGCATATACAGACATAGGACGATTGATTGCAAGAAACTCTTCAGTTGTGGCAAATGACTTGAATGGTATTCCAGGCCATGTTTTACATAGACTACTTTGATGTGTGATGGTTTTGTATAAAATGGCAATCGTTTTTGCAAAGGTGAAAACGTCTCAGTCACATTGGTCGAATAATAGTTTTAGTGGCACATTTAAGAGTGCTTTATAGTTAATATTGTACACTGAGATGTGTGTTTAAATGTGATGTTTTTACGTTTTACTCTTCACACACGATAATTAAGGTGCCGCAAAAGTGAAGGGCAGTTTCTATGTCTAGTTTTAATATTTAAATCAAGCACCAATATGGCGCTGAAAGGATTGACAAAGGCAGTTGTCCTGCCGAAACGCGTTTCCTTTTTATGTTGCTGAGTCCGGAAAGACTGAATTAATTAAAGCAGTTAACTTTCTCCTGCCTTCGAGTGCTATGTCTCTGACTATTGAGTTTGAGCAATTTTGTTGATATATATATATATATATATATATATATATATATATATATATATATTCACTGAAAAAACCATAGGTTTCAGGGGCGTTATAGTTAGTTGGACATTTCACTCGTACAAAACCATAGAAATTCCCCTGTTATAGTTAGTTCAGCTAACTATAACTCGCGCGCCCGCAATGCCCTGCTGATGATGTCACATATTACATCACTCATGACATGGTCAGTGACATCACTCATGACATCACTGATGACATCATCCTTCTGATAGAGTGGCAGACCTCCTCTCACCCTAATATAACCTTTGATACACACACTCAAAAATACAAACTAACATTTTCAAAACAATGGACATAGCGATACCAGTTACAACACACCTATTCAGTAATTCCAAGATCTACACACACATCCACTCATTCACCAACAGTCCCTATACAGTCACTCATACATGTACTCACTCATCATATGTACTCATATACCTATACATCCTGTTACACACCGCCACTCATCCATAGAGTTACTCACACACATAGTCACACATGCAAACAAAGTATCAAACATCCATTTACTTGCATACACAGTTATACACACACTACCACACTTACTTCTACAGAAACTTACACATACTTACTCTCTTAAACAATCACTTAGAGAAACACCTACTTATTTGTACAGGAACTCTTCCAATCTCTCACTCTCACATATACTCACTTATATACACCAATACTCACATATACTAGTTTAAAACATATGTAGTTACTCATAAAGACACTATAGAGACAGTCATTCACTCACTAACACACCCATACACATACTCATCCACCTATACAGTCCTGCACACATGCTGTCTTCAACACATCAAACAGTGAGTCACTCATTCATGCATCTATGCACTAAGTAATACCCCCACCGAACCATACAGACACTCAGACACTCATACTGATACTCAAAAAACCAACTAATAACCCATATAGACACTCATGTAGCTACTCACCAACCCATGCAGCCACTTATACACAAAGTGAGAGACTGATACAGATATTTTCATATTTAAACATTACTCACTAACCCATGTATTCACTAAGATACACTTAGTCAGTTATACAATCAATTTTACAAAAATAAATCATCCATTTAGACACTTATATACCCATTTATTCTTCCATCGACCTTGAGATATACATATATAAAACATATTTAATTTTCAGAAAAACACACATTCACTGGATGATGTCATCAGTGATGTCATTTGAGATGTCATCAGTGATGTCATGAGTGATGTCACTGACCATGTCATGAGTGATGTAATATGTGACGTCATCAGCAGTGCATTGCGGGCGCGCGAGTTATAGTTAGCTGAACTAACTATAACGGGGGAATTTCTATGGTTTTGTACGAGTGAAATGTCCAACTAACCATAACGCCCCTGAAACCTATGGTTTTTTCAGTGAATTTCTAAGGTTTTTAAATGCTAATTTCTAACTATAACGTGCCTGAAACCTATGGTTTTTTCAGTGAATTTCTAAGGTTTTTAAATGCTAATTTCTAACTATAACGTGCCTGAAACCTATGGTTTTTTCAGTGAATTTCTAAGGTTTTTAAATGCTAATTTCTAACTATAACGTGCCTGAAACCTATGGTTTTTTCAGTGAATTTCTAAGGTTTTTTAAATGCTAATTTCTAACTATAACGTGCCTGAAACCTATGGTTTTTTCAGTGAATATATATATATTTATTATACTATGTATACATGTGAAAATGTCTCGGTCCCCTGTTTGCCTCGGTGGCACGGAAAAAATGGGTGGAACTGACGTCAGCACGCCGACGAGGTCCTCTTATGGCTCCGATGACGTCATACGGTGTCACGAGCGGAGCCATGCTCGTTGACGTGGGAGAGCTAGGAAAGAATTTCCGTGGAATGCTGGTGCAGGGGATATTCACCTAAGTGTTCAGGCTAGTCCTTTGGGAGCAACTGTTTATGTTGCCACTCCAGAAACCAAAACCAGTGATCCGAGGGCAGAGGCCCTGCAGATGGCACATGAGGTGGGGGTGCCCAGTCGTGTGCACCGGCGGGGCAGCGAAGTGACAAGCACCACAACCCACAAAAAAGGTAACGAGGGCACTGAATAACACAGGATCTTCTCTTTGTATCTGGCAGGAACAACAAAGTTAAAATGCCCTAGTACCAAAATGTAGAATTAGTGCTACAACGGTCTTCAAGAGGACCTGCGATGCCGCTTTTGCCTCCCGTACCCTGGAGGCGGCACATGGGTCACGCGGTGCGGTCATACTGCGGTGGGACGCACACTCGTTGACCTCTCATGGCACTGCTCCACACTTCAGGGAGGACGCTTTCCATTAGCTATGTTTTCTGATGACATGTCGCGCCGGCCCCGTCCAACAACAGAACTCCTTTAGATCCAAACAGACTCTTCCACTCTCTCACCGGAAGTGAAACCAGGCCACGCGGACACTTTCACAATACAACAGCCGGGAATGCACTTTTCGGTAAAAAACCACATTCCTTCCTCCTAATTAATCAAATAAACGTCTCACTGAAGAACAGGGGCCAGCTTCGATCGGTAAACAGCCGTTACAACGACTTTTTACTTTGCGATACCATTACAACGCATGCATTACCACGCATGCATTGTACATCACGAAGTCATTACTACGCATTTTTTAGAACGCATGGTCATTTACCACGCATGACTTTACAACAAATTTTGTTGTAAAGGTATGTATAGTAAATGACCATGCGTTCTACAGCTATGTAGAACGATCCATGTCGTTGTAAGGAAACAGAGGCTGTTCCGTTTCCTCACAATGACGTGCACCGCCCCTCAGAGATGACGTGAAGCAGGAACCACGAGGAGAGAGGAACCATGAGGAGTGAGAGGTAAGGGGGATTGGGCATGGGGTCGGGGTTTCTTTTCTAGGGTTTAGGGTAGTGCAGTGGTGTTTGGGTAGTGTAGGGGGCCGTGCTAGGGGTAGTGTTTTAGGGTTTTAGGGTTTAGGGTAGTGCAGTAGTGTAGGGGGTCGTGCTGGGGGTAGTGTTTTAGGGTTTAGGGTAGTGCAGTGGTGTATGGGTAGTGTAGGGGGTCATGCTGGTGGTAGTGTTTTAGGGTTTAGGGTAGTGCAGTGGTGTTTGTGTAGTGTAGGGGGTCATGCTGGGGGTAGTGTTTTAGGGTTTAGGGTAGTGCCGTGGTGTTTGTGTAGTGTAGGGGGTTGTGCTGGGGGTAGTGTTTTAGGGTTTATGTTAGTGCAGTGGTGTTTGGGTAGTGTAGGGGGTAGTGCTGGGGTAGTGTTTTAGGGGGATTGGGCATGGGGTCGGGGTTTCTTTTCTAGGGTTTAGGGTAGTGCAGTGGTGTTTGGGTGGTGTAGGGGGTCGTGCTGGGGTAGTGTTTTAGGGTTTAGGGTAGTGCAGTGGTGTTTGTGTAGTGTAGGGGGTCATGCTGGGGGTAGTGTTTTATGGTTTAGTGCAGTGGTGTTTGGGTAGTGTAGGGGGTCGTGCTGGGGGTAGATTTAGGGTTTAGGGTAGTGCAGTGGTGTTTGGGTAGTGTAGGGAGTCGTGCTGGGGTAGTGTTTTAGGGTTTAGGGTAGTGCCGTGGTGTTTGTGTAGTGTAGGGGGTTGTGCTGGGGGTAGTGTTTTAGGGTTTATGTTAGTGCAGTGGTGTTTGGGTAGTGTAGGGGGTAGTGCTGGGGTAGTGTTTTAGGGTTTAGGGCAGTGCAGTGGTGTTTGTGTAGTGAAGGGGGTCATGCTGTGGGTAGTGTTTTAGGGTTTAGGGTAGTGCAGTCGTGTTTGTGTAGTGTAGGGGGTCGTGTTTTAGGGTATAGGGTAGTGCAGTGGTGTTTGGGTAGTGTAGGGAGTCGTGCTGGTGGTAGTGTTTTAGGGTTTAGGGTAGTGCAGTCATGTTTGTGTAGTGTAGGGGGTCGTGTTTTAGGGTATAGGGTAGTGCAGTGGTGTTTGAGTAGTGTGGGAGGTCATGCTGGGGGTATATTTAGGGTTTAGTGTAGTGCAGTGGTGTTTGGGTAGTGTAGGGAGTCGTGCTGGGGGTAGTGTTTTAGGGTTTAGGGTAGTGCAGTGGTGTTTGGGTAGTGTAGGGAGTCGTGCTGGTGGTAGTGTTTTAGGGTTTAGGGTAGTGCAGTTATGTTTGGGTAGTGTAGGGTGTCGTGCTGGGGGTAGTGTTTTAGGGTTTAGGGTAGTGCAGTGGTGTTTGGGTAGTGGAGGGGTAGTGTTTTAGGGTTTAGGGTACTGCGCCCAACCAGCCACAATATCCGTGGACAAAGGGGATCCTGACTCTTTGGAACGCTTCGTCAATTGAATAATTTGGGTCAAGACCTATCAATTCCTTTCTTGGGATCCCTCATATACTTGGAGAAAAAGGTACATAGTTTCTCATCAATTTCAGGCGTGTGTGCCACCTTCCCCTTCAGTGAGGGCCTGGGGCATTCTCCCCTCATCCTATTCCTGACCTCCCTTTCAAGGGGTTGATGGATTTTCCCCACCACATACTCTGCCACTTTGGCGTCAGGAGTCCACTCTGCCGACCTAGGAATGGTAAATTTGGGTAGGTTCGAACATGTCCGAGTGGACCCTGTCCCCAACCGGGGACTGAGAGGAGTGGGACTCTGGACGCCAGGGACGCCCCGAGTCCTTATCCTCATCGGAGGAGAAATCGTCCTCCGATACACCCTCTCCCTCTAAGGGAAACCCACCGTCGGGGTCTACAATAGTGGTGACAGTGTCGCAATTTTCTCCGGGCCCCTCCTCCTCCCGGCAGGGTGCATGTTTTAGCGTTCGCGCACTCTTGAGGAAGGTCTCCGTAAGTTTATCAAATCCTTCCAAGTGGCCCGCGTTATGCTTAACGGCCCTTTTATTCCCCATCTGGGAGCTACTTGGACCCGCCACCACCAGATCTGGGTCACTGAACACCCCAGGGATGCTTTTCGCCAGCTTATCAACCTGACCCTTAAGAGGAGCCAGCGCCCTAGAAATAGCCAGAGAGAGGGCTTGGTCCACTGCTGGAGGGAGAAGTTGGGGGGCCATTCCTCCTCCACTTCCTGGTAGGAGGAGTAAAAATGGTCTTCTGGAGAAGACATGATAGCAGAGGGTGTGAGCACAGAACAAATGCCCTTAAAATCCTTAAGACAGCCCCCTCGCCGGTGCTCCAACAGCTTGGCTTTCCCCGAAGCTGTTATAAGAATAGACTGAGGCGCAATACCAATTACCACCACCAGGTGGCGCTGGTCACTAACGTGGCCATGTGGGGAAATCACCGCGTAGCGGTGTCAAAATGAGGCGAGGGTTGGTCGGGAATCAAGCGGACACTAAAGGAGTGACCGGATTCCCAAACGCGCGTAAAGACCAGCGGGAGCGCTCGACGGAGCTGCCTCGCTCGCACCAGACGCGCCTGACAGGATCTCACCGCGCGCAGAGCACACAGTGGGAGAAACTGCGAGGGGGAGAACGCGCTCGGGCAAGAGCCTGCTGCGCAGGGAATATGAAACAATACCAAGGCAATAATGCTAATAACGTGCACAAGAAACCGCTATACAAACAGCAACAACGTCAGATTAAGCCAAGAATGTAAGGAATGCACTTAACTGATGAGCAGTGAAGAAAGAGGAAGCGGAAGGGACATCACGATATTATATACGATGGACTGTGATATGATTGGACTATAGTTGCCTTGGAGACTACCCCCCTAATGGTTCATGGGTTGTGTAGTCTTTTGTTTAATGATTGTTGTGTTACGTTTTCTTTGAACGGCTATGCAAATAAAGTGAGGAAAGATATGCATAATCCTCGCCTCCGTCCTGCAATAGAATTCATTAAACTTTATTTGATCTGATTTAGAAACATAGATCATAAAAGTGTACATAAAAACAGTAAATCCTCTTTCCTAATACAATACAGTGAGAATTAATTAAAACCAGTAGGTAAAAACGGGTGTTACAAAGCCCGGTTCAGAGCAACTTCAGGTTAACAGAATCGTAAAGTTCAATGTTTCGCAAGATCAATCTCATGTACTTCGTGCAAAATACGCAATAAGGGGTCCAAGTAAGATGTAACGCTCCAATACCTGACCAGTTTGCACTATATAAAACTGCAGAAAAACTAAAAATAAAAAGTGTTTTGCACACTTCTGTCATTGGGCTATATGAGGGCTACATCTGGGTGATATTTGTGCTACATTTGGGCTCTTTTTTCTCTGGTGGCCATCTTGGGAGACTTATTTGTTATGAAGTTTCCTAATTTCGTCATTTACTGCAGTCTCCTCAGTAGGAAATGCTTTCAGTTTTTTACTTTGATTCCATCAAGAAGGCATTCAGATGTGTCACACATTTGCCATAAATTCAGAATGTTAGCACTCTAGTTGTTCATTAGATCACTGTAGTAAAGCTACTGCTCACCAGGGAGTTAACTGGAAGTCTACTGCTGGTATTGAAAGTGATTGTTTCAGTCTGCATGTCAGAATTTTCTAATGAAATAGAAGAGGATTTGAGATCTCACTTAAAACATGCCCTACATTTTCTTTCTGCAGCACTAACCATAATTTCTACGGCAAAATGAACCCCCTCATTTTGTTCCTTTTTAAATTAAATGTTTTAAGTGTTACCAGTTTATTCCAATCAAGATGGCTTCAGGTGTGCCATACTTTTGTCATAAGTAAGACTGTTAGCGCTCTAGTTGTTCTTTAGAACACTCTGGGAAGCTGCAGTAGAATACAAAGGCATCAACTGACAGGCTGCTCCTGTTGAAATATAACAGGAAGATATTTGAGATCACACTTGAAACATGTCCTAATTTTTCTTTCTACAGCACTAACCATAATTTCTATGACAAAATGAACCCCATCATTTTGTTCCTTTTCAAATTAAATGTTTTAAGTGTTACCAGTTTATTCCAATCAAAATGGCTTCAGGTGTGCCATACTTTTGTCATAAGTAAGGCTGTTAGCACTCTAGTTGTTCTTTAGAACACTCTGGGAAGCTGCAGTAGAACACAAAGGCATCAACTGACAGGCTGCTCCTGTTGAAATATAACAGGAAGATATTTGAGATCTCACTTAAAACATGTCCTAATTTTTCTTTCTACAGCACTAACCATAATTTCTATGGCAAAATGAACCCCCTCATTTTGTTCCTTTTTAAATTAAATGTTTTAAGTGTTACCAGTTTATTCCAATCAAGATGGCTTCAGGTGTGCCATACTTTTGTCATAAGTAAGACTGTTAGCTCTCTAGTTGTTCTTTAGAACACTCTGGGAAGCTGCAGTAGAACACAAAGGCATCAACTGACAGGCTGCTCCTGTTGAAATATAACAGGAAGATATTTGAGATCTCACTTAAAACATGTCCTAATTTTTCTTTCTACAGCACTAACCATAATTTCTATGACAAAATGAACCCCCTCATTTTATTCCTTTTTAAATTAAATGTTTTAAGAGTTACCAGTTTATTCCAATCAAGATGGCTTCAGGTGTGCCATAATTTTGTCATAAGTAAGACTGTTAGCGCTCTAGTTGTTCTTTAGAACACTCTGGGAAGCTGCAGTAGAACACAAAGGCATCAACTGACAGGCTGCTCTTGTTGAAATATAACAGGAAGATATTTGAGATCACACTTAAAACATGTCCTAATGTTTCTTTCTACAGCACTAACCATAATTTCTATGACAAAATGAACCCCATCATTTTGTTCCTTTTTAAATTAAATGTTTTAAGTGTTACCAGTTTATTCCAATCAAGATGGCTTCAGGTGTGCCATACTTTTGTCATAAGTAAGGCTGTTAGCACTCTAGTTGTTCTTTAGAACACTCTGGGAAGCTGCAGTAGAACACAAAGGAATCAACTGACAGTCTCTGCCCTTGTTGGATGTACATGTTTTACTGAGAATGTCAGACTTCATTCTCACATGACTGAGAAAGATAATGGGAATTTACAGAAAATATGCTCTCATTTTAGCTTCTGGAGCATCTTCCAAAACTGTATGGGTCAAGCATGTGAAAATAGTTTTCTCTCAAACATGATTCATGATATCCCAGCAGAAGGTTTTTCACAGGGTAAAATCACCTTAGAACACACCACAATTCCTAAAATTAGTATGGTACCATCAACAAATGAATTCTAATGTAACTAAAGTCTGTTATCACCCTTTATAGTTCTCCTTTTGGTAACCCTCAAAATCTTTGATTCACTACAATGCATTTCAATGGGGTACTATCATTTATATTGGTCCCAAGATGGCTGCCAGCAATTCCAGGATGAAGTGCTGACAGCCAATCAGATCTCACGATGACATGTGTGGTTAGGCTTCGCCCAGATATATATGTGTTTTCTTTTTCAAATTTCTCAGGAACTACTGAACGGATTTACACCATTTAAGCAAAAGGCACGACTCTGAACCAAGGGCTACCTTTTTGCCAAATTTGGTGTAATTCTGTTCAGCAGTTCGGGCTGTAGCTGCGATGAAAGGTTCCTATGGAAAATTGCATGGGGAAAACACGTTTTGGGACCCCCTTTTTTCTCGGCCCCCGCTTGCCGAATCACCCCGAAACTTCCAGGATAGGAGCGGACCGGAGCGGGCCATAAGTTTTTAACATTTCGCGAAGATTCGTTAACCGGCGCCAAAGTTATTTCAAATAGAATGTTGTGGATTTCCTATGGAAAATAGGTCCTAACTATAACTATCTACTGGCGACCGCCAGTAGATAATTTTCACTGAATATTTATATTATAGTTAGAAATTAGCATTTAAAAAACCATAGAAATTCACTGAAAAAACCATAGGTTTCAGGGACGTTATAGTTAGTTGGACATTTCACTTGTACGAAACCAGAGAAATTCGGCCGTTATAGTTAGTTGAGCTAACTATAACTCGCGCCCCCGCAATGCACTGCTGATGACGTCACATATTTCATCATTCATGACATGGTCAGTGACATCACTGATGACATCACTGATGACATCTCAAATGACATCACTGATGACATCATCCAGTGACTGTGTATTTCTGCAAAGTTTAAATATGTTTTATATATATATATGCCAAGGTGTATTGAAGTATGAGTGGGTGTATGAGTGTGTAAATAGATGATTTAGTGGGTGCGTGACTGACTGTATAAGTGATTAAACGTGTCTTACTGAATGCATGGGTTAGAGAGTAAATTGTGTAAATGTCTGTATCAGTCTGTCAGTTGGTGTGTAAGCGGCTGCATGGGTTGGTGAGTAGCTACATGAGTGTCTATATGGGTTATTGATTGGTTGTCTGAGTATCTGTGTGGGTGCCTGAGTGTCTGTGTGGGTGGGTGGGGGATGTGTGACTCTGTGCATAGATGTGTGAGTGGGTAATGCACTGGGTGTATGGGTTCAAGAGTACATCTGTGAGTGGCTGTATGGGTGGGTGAGTTTGTGTATGGGTGTGTTGGTGAGTGAATGGATGTCTCAGTGGTACATGTCCAAGTAACTACATATGCGAAAGGCAGTATATGTGAGTCTTGGAGTATATAAATCACTATACGTGAGAGTCAGTGATTGTGAGAGTGGCTGTATGGATGAGTGTGTGCTTGTATCAGTGATTGTATAAGAGAGTAAGTATGTGTTAATATCTGTATGAATAAGTAAGGTGGTGTGTGTGTATAACTGTATAGGTGAGTAAATGGGAGTGTGAATGATTCCTTGCATGATTGACTAGGTGTGTGAGTAACTCTATGGATAAGTGGCTGTTGGACTTGGCACTTTTTCGCAGGGTCACCCCTAAACGTTTTGCCTTTTCTCTGACATGGTGGTGGTGGTTTTAGGCCTCTGGGCACTTTAGCACTGTGGTCCAGTGTAAAGTGTGTGCGCTCTCTGTGTACTTTTGGTAAGGTTGGCCTGCCCTCCCATAGGAATGCATTGGGGATTCCCTGATAAAGTGTGTCAGTGGTAATTCCTGGAATGGGAGGAGCAGCGTGGTCAAGTTTAGTATGTATGACATTGTGAGAATAAATGGTGCGCAATGGTGTGCTCAGATTTATTATGACTATGGGAGAAATGCCACTTTTAGAAGTTGGCATTTCTGTGTGCTATGTGTCTGCCTGCCTGATGTGAATTGCATGTCTGGCTTGTGAGTGACAGGGGCTGAGAGGTGTGTGTGGCTCTAGGAGGGGCAGGGTGAATCAGCGCTAGGCTGAATGGGACATCTGTGGGAGGAGTAATCCCCTCAACCTGAATAGGACTGTGCCCAGCCTGGACAATACTGGCTCCGCCCCCTGTGGTGTGTCTGATCACCTAGCCCCCACCTGACAAAGGGGAAGAGGAGCTTGGAAAACAAAGTGCTCCAAATCCCCCCTGAACCAGTTGCATCTGGTTCCCCCATGCCCTGCACTACAGACAAAGGAATCCTGAGTATAAATATAGGGGCTGTGACCCCATGAAATTGTTCTGTACTTTGGTGCTGTTCCTGACTAGGGGGCGTGCTGCTGCTGGGGCCCAGGAGGAACCGCCATGGGGGCTTACCTCCCTGATGGAGGGCCCTGTGTGCTGGCCTCCCTGGGCCCAGCTGTGCCCCTGGACCTGGAGGAACTTTTGCTGGACTTATTCTTTCTCATGCAGGATCTTTGCTCTATCTAGCGCCTCGTGAGCGCTATGCTTTATTTTAATTTGCCCCAAAGAAGGAGGAATGCGTGGGTTTTTGCAGCGCTGATGCTGCTCATCCTGTTGGAGGGAATCCCGGCGTGAGGGATTCCCCCGTGATGCCTCATCGCGGGTGCCCACCCCGCATCGACAAATTTATTGTGGAGAGCGGATGCCCACCCCGCTCTCATGCTATTTTTGGCGGTTGCCCACCCCGCTTATGCGTTATTTTATTTGCGGGTGCCCACCCCGCATTATTTGCCTACTTTTGTAAATCACCGCCGCAGCCCGGAGCGACCAAGAAGCCAGGCGCGTCCGCCTGACTGTGGGTGGGGCCTCGTCGTGGGCCGGAAGCAGGAAGTCCGGCGGGAGCCCACCCCACCTTCATGGATGCCGCGTAATGCGGCCAGAGAAGGAGAGAAGGGAGCCTTGCGGGCTCCATTTCTGCCCCCCTCCTCGTCTTGGAGGAAGGGAGGCAGGTTCGCCTCTCCGGAGCGTCGCAGGCTCCATGTGAAAGTCCCGGTCCAAGAAGGGGGACCGGGTGAAGAAAATGCCGCCGAAGCCTCCCCAGCGAGGGAGGAGGACCGAGTGCGGGCCCCGACGTGGCACCTGGTGGCGCCGGTCCCGCAGCGAGAGGAGAACCTCCAGGGATCCAGACCAGCCCCAGTGAGTGGGGGCTGTAGAGGGCACACGAGGGGGACCGAGTGAATTGTCCCAGGAGGAGCCCGGTGAACGGGCTCCTCAGTCACACTTGGTGCCAGTGTCTCTTTCTTGAGCGGCCCCACCTGCCAGAGGGCCGCTTCAACATTGGGGCCACATTTGTTTCTAGGGCCCCAGTGAGAGTCCCGAGGGCCAGTAGTGCCTGTGCCTTCCAGTTTGGCGATTTTCCTACAGCTGCCCCGCTTGCTAGAGGGCAGCTGCAATGATGGGGGCAAGTGTATTTAGAGAGCCTCAGTGAGGCTCCGAGGGCACAGTTGTGCCAGGGCCTATTTGCTTATTCCCAGCTGCGCCGCACCAGCGCAGTCAGCTGCCACGTATTTGTACATTTGCTTGACAGAGTCCCAGTGAGGACCCATGCCTACCGTGATGTTCACAGCTGCACGGCAATTAGCGTCAGCTGCTACGTTTAGGCCAACAGTTCTTTGGGGGCATTTCTGTAAGAGATAGGAGTGAGATGCACCCCTCTGCCCCAGCGCAATTGCGAATTCTGCTGCATTGGCAGCCGCCCTGACTTTGTTGGACATAAGGCATTTGAGCCCTCTGAGAAGGCCAGTTGGCCAGGGGGACTGTGAGATTGATAGGGCGCCAGGCCCTAATGTGATTTATGTGGTGTGCAAACCTGCCGAAAGCTGGAGAAGAACTGGCACTGCAAACAAACACCGGACAGCTACACAGCCCACAAGAACGCCACCCGCAGACACCATCACCTCATCAGATCCGCCAAAAGGGCCTCCTTCAAAGACCGCCTAGACAACAACACACACAACAGCAAAGAGCTCTTCAACATCATGAAGGAACTCTCCAACCCCAGCTCCAACACCAACGACATCCCACCTTCGCAAGACCTGTGCAACTCGCTGGCCACCTTCTTCCATCGCAAGATTGCTGACATCCACGACAGCTTCAACACCACGATCGCCCCGACAACCACTGAGATCTCCGCCCCCACGACCAACATCCGCACCAACCGCCTGCTCTCCTGGACCAACATAAACGACGACGACACCATCAAGATCATGAACACCATCCACTCCGGATCTCCATCAGACCCATCCCCACACCACATCTTCAACAAAGCCAGCACCGCCATCGCACCCCATCTCCGGAAAGCGATCAACATCTCCGAGACAGCAACCTTCCCGGAAAGCTGGAAGCATGCCGAGATCAATGCCTTACTCAAGAAACCCAAGGCGGACCCCAAGGACCTCAAGAACTTCCGGCCCATCTCCCTGCTCCCGTTCCCGGTGAAGGTCATCGAGAAGACCGTCAACAAACAACTGACCCGCTACCTCGAGGAGAACAGCATCCTGGACCCGTCCCAGTCCGGGTTTCACAGCAACCACAGCACCGAAACTGCCAGCATCGCCGCCACCGATGACATCAGGACCCTGCTAGACAACGGAGAGACCGCGGCCCTCATCCTCCTGGACCTGTCAGCCGCCTTCGACACGGTATGCCACCACACACTACGCACACGCCTCCACGACGCCGGAATCCAAGAGAAGGCCCTGGACTGGACCATCTCCTTCCTCTCCAGCAGAACACAGAGCATCCGCCTCCCCGCCTTCCGATCCGAGGCCACCGAGATCATCTGCGGCGTACCCCAGGCCTCATCCCTCAGCCCAACGCTGTTCAACATCTACATGGTACCATTCGCCCACGTCGCCCGACTGCACGACCTCAACATCATCTTTTATGCCGATGACACCCAGCTGATTCTCTCCCTCACCAAAGACGCCCACACTGCCAAAACCAACCTCCACGAAGGAATGAAGGCCGTCGCCGAATGGATGAGGAACAGCCGACTGAAGCTGAACTCTGACAAGATGGAGGTCCTCATCCTCGGTTCCACCCCCTCGGCCTGGGACGACTCCTGGTGGCCGACCGCACTGGGAACAGCTCCAACACCGACCGACCATGCACGCAACCTAGGAGTCATCCTCGACTCCACCCTCTCCATGACTAAGCAGGTCAACGCCGTCTCTTCCTCCTGCTTCAACACCCTCCGCATGCTCCGCAAGATCTACAAGTGGATCCCCACCGAAACGAGAAGAACGGTCACCCAGGCCCTCGTCAGCAGCAGGCTGGACTACGGAAACGCCCTCTACGCTGGAGCCTCGGCCAAACTCCTGAAGCGGCTGCAACGCATCCAGAACGCCTCTGCACGTCTGATCCTCGACATCCCTCGCCGCAGCCACATCACCCCTCACCTGAGAGACCTGCACTGGCTCCCCGTCAACAAGAGGATAACCTTCAAGCTCCTCACCCATGCACACAAGGCTCTCCACAACACCGGACCTACGTACCTCAACAGACGACTCAGCCTCTATACCCCCGCCCGCCAGCTTCGTTCCGCCGACCTCGCCCTCGCCACAATCCCCTGCATCCGAAGAGCGACCTCCGGCGGCAGATCCTTCTACCACCTCGCCGCCAAAACCTGGAACACCCTTCCCATCCACCTACGGCAGACCCAAGACCTGCTGACCTTCAGAAGACTCCTCAAGACCTGGCTCTTCGAGCAGTAGCAGCACCCCTCCCCCCCCAGCGCCTTGAGACCCTCACGGGTATGTAGTGCGCTCTACAAATGCTATGATTGATTGATTGATTGAAATGTGATTCATGTACTGTGTTTCATGCACCGTGATTTATGCCTCTAATATGGTTTATGTATGAGGTTATTCTCTACTGTGAGTTATGCCCCTAATGTGAGTTACGCTTAGGAGGTTAGGGTCTAATGTGTTTAGGCTCAGGAGGTTGGCGTAGAATATATTTCACGCCTAATGTGATGATGACTGCATAATATGATTTATGATTGCAGGACGATGCTGAGTACAAGGTTTTTCCAGTAATTACTGGTTGTATTCTACATCTACAATTTGTGCTACATTTATTATAAGTTCTACATTTAATCTTTTCACTTTGTGATGGTTCTGATAGTGGCCCAATTGGCCCTGTCATGTGTATATAATCCCCTGTAAATATTGCCTAGTGCCAGGTGGCACAGTGTATATTGTGTGATTATTATTCTAATGTGTTTATGACAATACAAAGGCTATTTTTATATATAACCTTGTGTGGAGTTCCTTTTGTAGTGTGCCTAGTGTGTTGTTGCTGTGTGTGTGTTGTGCAAACGCTTTACACATTGCCTCCGGGATAAGCCTGACTGCTCGTGCCAAGCTACCAAGGGGGTGAGCAGGGGTTATCTTTGGGGTGAGCAGGGGTTATCTTTGGCGTGTAACTCCCTTGCCCTGACTAGAGTGGTGGTCTCTGCCTGGCTTTGGCGCAAGCCTTAGCCAACCAGAGATCCCATTTCTAACATTGGTTGTCAGCGGTGAGGATAGGACTTGCGTTTGCGCAGTACCACAGCGACAACTGGTTGCACTACAAACTCTGCATTTAGATAATCACATGTTTGGGGATTATTGTTTCTGAGTCTGTTTTAAGTATCATTTCTTTGAAATGTGTTTTATTGTTGCACTATGAGTTGGGGGTCCTGCCAAGGACAGAAACCTGGAGAATCTGGAGGAGTTTTGTACTGCTCTTGTTCAGACTGCTATTTCTTGGGTTGGCCTGAAGCTGAAGGAGTGACTGCCCTTGTGCCATCGTGCTATTTCTTGGGTTGGCCTGAAGCTGAAGGAGGGACTGCCCCTGTGCTGTCTGCTGTTTCTAGGGTTGGCCTACAGTGGTAACTTAATTGGCATGGAGTAACTAGCTCGGGAGGGTAGATTATCCCCTAAGTGCAGTTTTAGTATTCTGGAATCCCCAGTAAGGGTGGGATCCAGTGGTGGCAGCAATATGAAGTCCAGTGCAGGAAGTCCCATTCCCAGTTCCCAGAGTATGGTACCTGGTTCCCAGTTAAGAGGGGTACAGGTTGAGATTCAGGGGCAGTAAGATACTGTCTCACCAGTCTTGTGGGGGAGTATGTGGATGAGTGTTCTGGTACACTGGACGTTTGGGTGATTGGTTAGCACGGAAAATGGTGTTAAAGGGCTCTTCAATCTGTTTTGTCAGAGAGAACCTGCCCCGTAATTGTTTTCTGGAGTCGCGCCAACCCCTGTTGGAGTGTGTGAGTTCTTTGATTCTAGGGAGCTTGCATTGGGGAGTGATACTAGAGGAATGGTGCAGGTATCTTCCAACCCAGAGTGGTGGAAGTGGTGCAGAGTAGCCCAGCTAGGTGCCCTTATAGTGAGGAGGTTGCAAGGCCTTACATCCTATCTCGCAGGGGAAGGTGTGAGACTGGGCCGTATTCCGAGCCTCAACCTCAGTCTCCAGTTCTGGATGGTTCCTAGAGGGAACACCAGGTAGGGAACCTAGTCTGTCCTGTTGGACTATTCTTCGAGGGGGATCTCCCCGTGTTAGATGAGCTGGGAGTGTCTGTAATCAGGCCTCCATCAGTTCTGGTGTCTGGCAGTGCCACTCCTAAGTGTAGGGTGCAGAAGTCCAGATTTAGGGGTGAGAGGGGGAAAGAGTCCACAGTGGAAGAACCATTGGGTCAGGGGCCAGCCAGAAGGGCTGAGTCACCAGTGATTGACCATGGTGACGCCACTTCTATCCTGGGGCATCTTCACGCACTGTCAGATGGACAGGAGGTCGTGAGCCCTGCGCCAGGCAGACTGTCACACGACACATTAGTTACGTGTCACCCTCGGGGGGGTATATGTACTTCCCAGGAAGTCCTGGTTCGCCGGGCAATTGTCCAACCAAAGGGTACTGTCCCTGGGTTGAGGAGCCAGGTTCAGGTGTTTCCTATCCTGGACGGAGGGGCAACTGTAATCAGTGTCCTGACCGGTTTGCCTTCTAGGGGTACCACTCCAGTTGGGAGGGTATAGGGCTCTGGAGGGGGGTGCAGAGGGAGGGAGTCCTCGCCTCTGACCCCGGTGCAGCCGGAGAGTCTAGATCCCAGGTGGTAGACCAGTTGCTGGAGAGAGGTCCTGAACTGGTGGGAGAGTTGTGTTCTGGGGGTGCTTCTCCTGGGAGAGTGCGGAACCTCAGAAGGGAGGTATTGTGAGGAGACGCTTCGCCCATGACCTCTGGTCAGCCTGAGGGTGCAGACCCTAGGTTGGCGGATCAATGGCAGTTTAGAAATACACTGAGAGGAAGAGTGGAGAATGGCTAATTATGTGCCAGGGGTTACTGCCCCCCACTCTTTGGATTGGCAAGGACCAGTGACATCTGGATGGCCTAGGGCCTGGTCCTGGCCATGGACAACTAGGAGTACCAGTGGGGTAGCCTAGTTGGGCCTGAGAGTTTTTTTCCAGAGGGAACCACATGGGTTCAGAGTGGCATAGAACCGGAGGGTGTCCCTGCAGTTGCGGGACCGCATCCGTGTTCTATCGCCCGAAGCAGGGAAGCCCATCAAGGTAGTGATTGGTCTACCCTGCGTTTTGGCTGGAAGGGGGTTGTGTTGGACTTGGCCCTTTTTTGCAGGGTCACCCCTAAACTTTTTGCCTTTTCTCTGACATGGTGGTGGTGGTTTTAGGCCTCTGGGCACTTTAGCACTGTGGTCCAGTGTAAAGTGCGTGCGCTCTCTGTGTACATTTGGTAAGGTTGGCCTGCCCTCCCATAGGAATGCATTGGGGATTCCCTGATAAAGTATGTCAGTGGTAATTCCTGGAATGGGAGGAGCAGTGTGGGCAAGTTTAGTATGTATGAAATTGTGAGAATAAATGCTGCGCAATGGTGTGCGCAGATTTATTATGACTATGGGAGAAATGCCACTTTTAGAAGTTGGCATTTCTGTGTGCTATGTGTCTGCCTGCCTGATGTGAATTGCATGTCTGGCTTGTGAGTGACAGGGGCTGAGAGGTGTGTGTGGCTCTAGGAGGGGCAGGGTGAGTCAGCGCTAGGCTGAATGGGACATCTGCAGTAGGAGTAGTGGGAGGAGTAATCCCCTCACCCTGAATAGGACTGTGCCCAGCCTGGACAATACTGGCTCCGCCCCCTGTGGTGTCTCTGATCACCTAGCCCCCACCTGACAAAGGGGAAGAGGAGCTTGGAAAACAAAGTGCTCCAAATCCCCCCTGAGCCAGTTGCATCTGGTTCTCCCATGCCCTGCACTACAGACAAAGGAATCCTGAGTATAAATATAGGGGCTGTGACCCCATGAAATTGTTCTGTACTTTGGTGCTGTTCCTGACTAGGGGGCGTGCTGCTGCTGGGGCCCAGGAGGAACCGGCATGGGGGCTTACCTCCCTGATGGAGGGCCCTGTGTGCTGGCCTCCCTGGGCCCAGCTGTGCCCCTGGACCTGGAGGAACTTTTGCTGGACTTATCTTTCTCATGCAGGATCTTTGCTGCATCTAGCGCCTCGTGAGCGCTATGCTTTATTTTAATTTGCCCCAAAGAAGGAGGAATGCGTGGGTTTTTGCAGTGCTGAGCTGTTCGTCCTGTTGGAGGGAATCCCGGCGTGAGGGATTCCCCCGTGATGCCTCATCGCGGCTGCCCACCCCGCATCGACGAATTTATTGTGGAGAGCGGGTGCCCACCCCGATCTCATGCTATTTTTGGTGGGTGCCCACCCCGCTTAGGCGTTATTTTATTTGCGGGTGCCCACCCTGCATTATTTGCCTACTTTTGTAAATCACTGTCACGGCCCGGAGCGACCAGGAAGCCAGGCGCGTCCGCCTGACTGTGGGTGGGGCCTCGTGGTGGGCCAGAAGCAGGAAGTCCGGCGGGAGCCCACCCCGCCTTCATAGATGCCGCGTAATGCGGCCAGAGAAGGAGAGAAGGGAGCCTTGCGGGCTCCATTTCCGCCCCCCTTCTCGTCTTGGAGGAAGGGAGGCGGGTTCGCCTGTCCGGAGCCTCGCAGGCTCCATGTGAAAGTCCCGTTCCCAGAAGGGGGACCGGGTGAAGAAAACGCCGCCGAAGCCTCCCCAGCGAGGGAGGAGGACCGAGTGCGGGCCCCGACGTGGCACCCGGTGGAGCCGGTCCCCCAGCGAGAGGAGAGCCTCCAGGGATCCAGACCAGCCCCGGTGAGTGAGGGCTGTAGAGGGCACACAAGGGGGACCGAGTGAATTGTCCCAGGAGGAGCCCGGTGAACGGGGCTCTTCAGTCACACTTGGTGCCAGTGCCTCTTTCTTGAGCGGCCCGCCTGCCAGAGGGCCGCTCCAATGTTGGGGCCACATTTGTTTCTAGGGCCCCAGTGAGAGTCCCGAGGGCCAGTAGTGCCCGTGCCTTCCAGTTTGGCGATTTTCCTACAGCTGCCCCGCTTGCTAGAGGGCAGCTGCAACGATGGGGGCAAGTGTATTTAGAGAGCCCCAGTGAGGCCCCGAGGGCACAGTTGTGCCATGGTCTATTTGCTTATTCCCAGCTGCGCCGCACCAGCGCAGGCAGCTGCCACGTTTTTGTACATTTGCTTGACAGAGTCCCAGTGAGGACCCATGCCTACCGTGATGTTCACAGCTGCACAGCAATTAGCGTCAGCTGCTACGTTTAGGCCAACAGTTCTTTCAGGGCATTTCTGTAAGAGATAGGAGTGAGATGCACCTCTCTGCCCCAGCGCAATTGCGCACTTGCGAATTCTGCTGTATTGGCAGCCGCCCTGACTTTGTTGGACATAGGGCATTTGAGCCCTCTGAGAAGGCCAGTTGGTCAGGGGGACTGTGAGATTGATAGGGCGCAGGAAATGTGATTCATGTACTGTGTTTCATGCACCGTGATTTATGCCTCTAATATGGTTTATGTATGAGGTTATTCTCTACTGTGAGTTATGCCCCTAATGTGAGTTACGCTTAGGAGGTTAGGGTCTAATGTGTTTAGGCTCAGGAAGTTGGCGTAGAATATATTTCACGCCTAATGTGATGATGACTGCATAATATGATTTATGATTGCAGGACAATGCTGAGTACGAGGTTTTGCCAGTAATTACTGGTTGTATTCTACATCTACAATTTGTGCTACATTTATTATAAGTTCTACATTTACTCTTTTCACTTTGTGATGGTTCTGACAGTGGCCCAATTGGCCCTGTCATGTGTATATAATCCCTGTAAATATTGCCTAGTGCCAGGTGGCACAGTGTATATTGTGTGATTATTATTCTAATGTGTTTATGACAATACAAAGGCTATTTTTATATATAACGTTGTGTGGAGTTCCTTTTGTAGTGTGCCTAGTGTGTTGTTGCTGTGTGTGTGTTGCACAAACGCTTTACACATTGCCTCCGGGATAAGCCTGACTGCTCGTGCCAAGCTACCAAGGGGGTGAGCAGGGGTTATCTTCGGCGTGTAACTCCCTTGCCCTGACTAGAGTGGTGGTCTCTGCCTGGCTTTGGCACAAGCCTTAGCCAACCAGAGATCCCATTTCTAACAGTGGCGATGTGTGAGTTTTTGTATCGGTGTATGAGTGCAAATGATAGTGCTGTATTGATGAGTGATTGCATGTATGAGTGACTGTATGGGTGAATGAGTGAATGTGTGGGTAGACCTAGGAATCAGTGAGTGGTTATGTAGTAACTGGTATTGGTGTGTCTATGGTTTCGAAAATGGTAGTCTGTATTTTAGATTGGGTGTATCAAAGTTTATATTAGGGTGTGAGGAGGTGCATCAGATATGTCACTGACCGTGTCATGAATGATGCAATATGTGACATCATCAGCAATGCATTGCGGGGCGCGAGTTATAGTTAGCTCAACTAACTATAACGGACGAATTTCTCTAGTTTTGTACGAGTAAAATGTCCAACTAACTATAACATCCCTGAAACCTATGGTTTTTCAGTGAATTTCAAAGGTTTTTAAATGATAATTTCTAACTATAACGTCCCTGAAACCTATGTTTTTTCAGTGAATTTCAAAGATTTTTTAAATGATAATTTCTAACTATAACGTCCCTGAAACCTATGGTTTTTTCAGTGAATATATATTTACATATATATACACATAAAAGGAAGCAAGAAACTCTTGGCAGTTCCCAAATTTAGGTGGCGAGCAGCTCCTATATATAGCACCCTACAGCACCAATCACACTCTGAATCTGCTCAACTCAAATGTCTGTTTTTCTAGCAAAGATTTTAGGCATAGGATTAACGCATTGTCATCTGCACCAAGCTAGTAAGTGACAAGTTATTTTGCCATTTGTACAGCAAAGTTTTAATGCTTAGGATTAGCTAGTGCCATCCATGCCAAGCTGAAAAATGACAAAAGCCTTTTACCACTCCAGGCACAGTATTACAATTTTTGATAGGTAAAGTACCATCCAAGACAACCTGGATTGAATAAAAGCAACCCCTGATGCAAGTTTCACTCTCGTCATGAGCTCATGGCAGGGGGATAACTACCTGGCAGGGGAGACACAATTATCACAAGCTTATGCTCTCCTAGGTACCTGAGGAGGAGGTGCCAGCAGTTGCAGCTCCTTATTTTTCAGCATGAGATTAGGAAAACCTTCTGGAGGGGGTTTCTGTGAGGATGGTGGCTACTCGAATGCACTGAAATATTGGCAAGTTCTCGACCATTGAAGACCTCAAGATGTATGGATTGATGTTCAAGCCGATCAGTGCTGCAAAAGGAACTTCGATTCAGAGAAGATCAAATTGGCTACCGGTTTACTTTTCCTGGAGGTAAAGTCTTTGAAGTGATTTTCACCACCTTTGCTATGACTGAACAATGCCTCAAGTGCTTAAAGAGAAACATGATCTGCACATCTGAAGGATTTTGACCTAAGTGCCTTAACTCAGCCTCAGAAGAGATGGGTGAATGTCTCCATGTTCAATGAATATGTTCAAAGCGCTGACAATCACCTGGTTAAATCAGTTTTGCATTATTTCACATGGGGCTATTGTGAGAGATTCTGATTGAGTAAAGACTGGCTACTTAAAAGCCTTATTGACTTTAAAAAGAGACCCAGCCACTAAGGCATATACCAAGTGCTATTACACTGGGAGGAGCCTAAGGCACAGTCAACAGTGTGGGTCAACCAAAACGTTGCAGGAAATGTGATTTGAAGGGGCATTTGTCTAAATTTTGTACTTCACCTTTCTGCAGAAAGTGTAGAACTACTGCCCATGAATCAGAGAATTGTGAGGCTGAGAAAACATGCAATATTGGTCGCACAGCTGAACATTAGTTTAAAAACTGCCCCTCTTCCTGTGCCTTTTAAATTAAAGCTGGACAGATGGACGACCCTTTCCCTCCTTACCACAGTAGATGGAGGCCAGGGGAAGATGTTGAGGCAAAAGAAAAAGAAGTAATCCGACTTTGTTTGGATGAGGAGTGGTTTGATTTCCAAACTGGTTTATCTCTGTCTGATAAAAAAAGGTGGATATCACTCTGAAACAAGAAACCTCAGGAAAAGAAACTCCCTTTGTGGAGGGAAAGCAAGCAGGTGTTGTTAATGAGGCTGGAAAGAGTGTTGAACCCAATTAGGGATCTTCACCAGATGCTCCTGATAAAGCAATCATGGCTCCCACACCTGATATGGATTTGGCTCTCCAATGACAAACACTTTTCAAGGCCACTAGGGGCAGTGTTGAAAAACAACAAGTAGGTCGAGCTGAAGGGAATGAAGTAATCACTGCTAGAGGGACTTCCCTAATTTCCAGAACAGGTGCAGCCAATGAAATTTCCATGGTGCAACTTGACCCACATTATTAACTGCAGCTGAAAGGCATTGATAAAGATGGCAGTGTTTTATGCTACATTAAATTTTCTATTTTAAAGCCAACAAACAATAGAAACAGCTTCATCTGATACTGTGAATGCCATTGATAACTAAGGAAAAAGTGCCTACTGTTCCCTCAAAAGACTCTTGTGCTGAGATAGACTATGCTGTAAACCCCTGGAGCAGAACTCTTTCTCTGGCTTTGCAATAGCTGGCATGGTCATTGAATGAGGCAAGGATGACACTAGCACTAAGGTAGAGATTGAAACAGCCTTGGACATTTCAAATTCATTGAAAAGGAAGAAGAAAGAGGGTGATGATGCTGAAGATACTGGTTTTTACAGCAATGATTCAAGAGACTTGTGTGCACATAATTAAAGAGGTAAACTTAAAGAGGGAAAAGCAGAAGATACTTTTAACCCTGTGATAAAGAGAAAGACAAAGAAAAGAAATAGGAAATATGACAAATTCCATTATATTTGAATGTTTCCTTATACTTCTCATGGGAACTATTGTTAGGTGTTTGGGCAATGATGCTAAATTTTCAGCAGTTTGGGATTTTTCGAAAAAACTAAAATTAGATTTTTTTTTTTTGCAGGAATGTGCTAATCCAGAATTCTTCAAAGGACAAACAATGACAGGAAATGTGGAACTGTGGAACTTTGAGCTGGTCAGGCTGCAATTCTGACTGAAATACAGGAATAGGCATTTTATTTTGCAGTTCAGACTTCTCTGTTCAAAAGGGACACATGTGGTTAAAGGGAGACTACTCTCTGTGGATTGTATATAGTTTGGACTAGGGGTGGGCGGAACTCGTGGAGTTTCACTCCACGGAATTCCGCGGAATCCGCGTGCGGATGTAATCGCCACTTTGCGTTGATTTTTAGCTCTGGTAGCTTGTTCTGCATGGCAAAATCAGCACGAACTGCACCATGCAGCACACCAGAGAGCACTGAAGCTCAAGTAGATTTTCTACTCAAGTGCCAGCTTTCTCACTGCGAACGGTCGGGACCACCTGCAACCACCCGGTGGGAGAACATATACGGGATGCCGTTCTAGCGCCTGAAAATCACACTATGGGCTGCCAATTCTCGCTTGCACTCGCCCACTTAACATGGGCAAGCTAAGCACGAGAAAAAACTCAGCCACACGGCGGATGGTGGAGTTTTGCCAGTACCCCACATTACAAGCATAGCGCGAAGTGGGAAAAAACTCTGTAAACCCCGCCAGCGAAGTGGAATTTATCAGCCACTCCTAGTTTGGACATTAAATATGCCTCATTATGTATATTGCCCTACTTCATGATCATGCAGGGAAAATGTTTTTAGTGTATTACGACAGCTCCTTTTATGCAACAACAATGTTTTTTTTTGGGGGGTGGATTTAAACATCTTGTTCTACAGTATACCTTAACTGCTGCAAATCATTTCTGAATATTATTGCTGTCTATAATTTACGGGATGATTACAAAGTATTACACACTAATAATTCAGGATACACTTGGATTAGTTCCAATTCTTCCACAAAGTCCCACATTGATTTTATCTTTGCAAGTCCATCAGAAAAAATTGTTTCAGCAGCGCTCATTTTTTTGGGGGAAAAGTGTTAAATAGCAGGAACAAGACCCGCTAGAATATCAGAGAGCTGTACATCGAATCATAGACATTAAGCAGGTACAAAAGAAAATGATACATTAAATAGGAGGTTACAAATGTACAAAATGCTAGTAGTGCGGAAGGCCAGAGTTGTTCCCAAGGCTCTAAAGTTACTAAGGAAGGCAACTGGCTTATTGTCGAATTTGGCTCTTCAAGAGTAATCCTTTGGCTTCTTTTTTGAATGCTGCTGTCGAGGGGTTTGTTCTGATTTCAGGAGGGAGAACATTCCATATTCTTGAGGCCAGGCCAGAGAAGGCGTGGTTGTAGGTTTTCTTCTTTTTGAACTTTTGTGGTTTCAGCAGTAGAGTATTGGAACTTCTAAGGGCTCGGTTCATGCTAGAAATGTCAAGATTTTTTGTCAAGTAAGAAGAAGTGTTATAGTGTAGTGCGTTGTGCGTTAAGCACGCTATCCTGTAACAGATCCTTGCATTGAGAGAGAGCCCGTTGAGTTGGATTAGATCTGGAGTGATGTGGTCACGTTTACTTGATCCCGTGACGAGTCTGGCAGCAGAGTTCGAATTAGCCCTTAAAGGTGCCAGTTTAGCTTTGGGTAGCCCATCCAGGGTCACAATTCAGTAGTCTAAACAGGAGATGACCAGTGATTGGACAGCTAGTTTCATGTCTTCAGGCAGTAGGAACGGTTTGACTTTCCTTAGTGCGTTGATCTGGTGATTGGCTCCTCTCGTTGTTGCACTGATGTGGTCTTGCATATTTAGACTTTTGTCCAGGGTTATGTCCAGGGATTTAGTAGAGTCTACAACATGTGGGATGCAATTTTGGGCAGTTAGTTGTTTCAGCCAATCCAGCATGGGGGCTGAGTGATTGTGGGGGGCAATTAGGAGGAACTCCATTTTGAGTGTGTTAAACATAAAGTGGTTTAGAGATAACCATTGTTGGGTTTTCCAAAGTGCACTATTAAGTGTTTTTATGTCATCCGGAGAAGAAATTCTCATGTACAGTTGAGTATCATCTGCGTACATGTGGTAGTTTATGCTTGAATTGTTCAGAATTTCTGTGAGAGGTTCCATGTATAAGTTGAAGAGTGTGGGAGAGAGTGCTGATCCTTGAGGTACTCCAATTGAGATCGGTTTACTGTTGGAAAGGTCATGGTTGACTTTTAATCTTTGAGTTCTATTATGAAGGAAAGAAGCAAACCCATCTAAAACTGGGCCCGATAAACCCATCCTTTTTTCAAGTAGTTCAATCAAGATATCATGTTTGACCTTGTCAAGTGCCGAGGAGAGATCAAGCAATATGAGCAGGCATGGTTCCTTCTGGCCAAGTAGCTTTAGAGCATCATCAACAATGTGTGTTAGTGCCGTTTCTGTACTATGACTTGATCTGAAGCCTGATTGGTATTGGTCAAGGAGCTGAAACTGTTCAATGCGCTTGCAAAGGTGTGTGTGTGTGTGTGTACGCATTTCTCAAGTAGTTTGGCTAGAGTCATGATATTGGTGATAGGTCGGAAGTTGTTAGGGTCGGATAAATCAGCGTTTAGCTTCTTCAGGATGGGGGTGACTTGTCCAATCTTGAGGCAGTCTGGAATTGTACCCTGAACAAGAGATTCATGGACAATCTTAGACGAGAGGGGGGAAATGGAATTTGTAAGCTCTTTAAAGAACTTGGTGGGTCTCGGATCGTTGAAATAGTTTGAGGGTTTTAGCGCATTAGGTTGTGGAGCTCAGCATCATTTGAAAGTATAAAGGAATTCCATGATGCACCATTTTTTGGAGTAAAGCCCGGTAGGCCAGCAAGAGGTGGATTTTCAGGACAAAGTTGTGTGGAGGTAGTGGACAGAGACTGGTGATGCATGTCTGTTAAGGAAAGTTGCAGGTCTAGTTCAATCTTTTTTGTTTTTCCAATTAAGTGTGCTGAGAACTCCTCACCGCTGGGTAGTGAATCATTGAGTGATGAACCTTGCATGACAGAGTGGTTCGTTTGTTGTTTGATGATTTTGAATAGTTTTATGGGTCTGTTTTTGGCATTGTCAAGTTGTGACGTAAAGTGATCTGTTTTGGCACTACGGATATGTTTGTTATATGCATTCCTTATTCTCCTTAGCTGTTTGAGGTTTGTTATATTTGGGGAGTGTTAGAAATAGGATTTTTGGTAGGCTTGGGCGTGGGTCAAAGCCAGGCAAAAACCACCACTCTAGTCAGGATAAGGGAGTTACACGTCTAAAATAACCCCTGCTCACCCCCTTGGTAGCTTGGCACGAGCAGCCAGGCTTATCTTAGAGGCAGTGTGTAAAGCATTTGCACATAACCAACAGTAATACAGTGTAAGCACTACAAAAGGACACCACACCATTTTAGAAAAATATCCAATATTTTTATACACTTAAGACAAGCCCAAAAACGATAAAAATCCACAATACAGTACTCAAAAATCTTCAATTATCAAAATACACTTGAAACACAGTTCCTTGATGTCGATAGCTCCGTCCGGGGCTATCACGGCGTCGTGAGCAAACAAATCCAAACAGTTCTGGCTGACCGCGGCATCGCGGGCCAGCTACGGTGTCGGTAAGACCCGCAAACAGTACCTTTTAGAAATGCAGGGTGTCGATGACCTCTCATTGAGCTTCCGAAAACATGGCGTCCACAGGCGTCGGTTCCGGAGGTCGGTGCAGGAGTCGTCGGGCCCCTCGAAGTCACACGCGTTGCAGGTCGATCTCCTCTCTGATGGAGTCAGGAGCGCTGGCGTCGGCAGGCGTCGGGTGCTGCGGTGCGAAGTGCAGCGGCGTGGCGTGCGGTGCCCTCAGGTTGCGGTGCGAGCAGCGGCTCGGTGGCGATGTCAGATGGCGTCGTCGGTGAGACCAGGGTCGTGGTGCGAGATGAAGGCGGTGCTCGTCACGGTGCTGGCAGGTCACAGTGCAAGCAGCAGCGTCGTCGTTGCTGAAGCGCTGTCATCGGCTGACGAACTGGAGTCGATGGCGCCGGCGCCGGTAGGCCAAGGCTGCGGTGTGGGATGAGGGCGGTGCGTCGTGTAACTTACGAGCGGTGCCCCCGAACCATGGTGCAAGCAGCGGTGTCGATCTCGGTGGGAAAATGGCGGCATCAGGCAGGCCAAGGTGTCCTCGTGAAGCAAGGCGGTGCGGAGTGCGGTGCCCACAGGTCGCGGTGCGAGCAGCGGCTCGGTGGCGGCATCAACAGGCATCGTCGGTGAGACCAGGGTCGCGGTGCGGCATTGCGGCGGTGCCCTCTGCGGTGCCAAAGCTTCAGTATGAAGCGAGGCGGTGCCCACAGGTCGCGGTGCAAGCAGCTGCTCGGTGGCGGCATCAACAGGCGTCGTCGGTGAGACCAGGGTTGCGGTGCGGCGTTGCGGTGGTGCCCTCTGCGGTGCCAAAGTGAGGCGTGAAGCGAGCCAGTGCAGAGTGCGGTGCCCACAGGTCGCGGTGCAAGCAGCGGCTCGGTGGCGGCATCAACAGGCGTAGTCAGTGAGACCAGGGTTGCGGTGCGGCGGTGCCCTCTGCGGTGCCTTCAGGACACGGAGTCGGCAGTGGCGTCGTAGACGTCGTCGAGTTGGTGTTCTTCGGGTGGCAGCACAAAACACACAGTCCCCAGTGCTGTGGGTCGAAGAACTTGAAGTCTTTGCTGTTCCTGAGACTTCGTGAACAGGGGGCAAGCTCTACCTCAAGCCCTTGGAGAGACTCACAAATTAGGTTGCAGAAAGTCCAGTCCAGGCCTTTCACTGCCCAAAACAGAAGCAGCCACTGCAGGTCAGCCCAGCCAAGCACCCAGCAAAGCAGTCGTTCCTTTTCGCAGCTTCTCCGGCTCTTCTTCTTTGCGGTCTTCTTGTTCTAGATGAGTTCTGAAGTTCAGGGGTCTGGGACCCAGTATTTGTATCTAAAAATCCTTTGATCTTTCAGGCAGAGGGTGTCTGTGCCCGGCCAGAACCAGTTCTAACTTCTCTGGTGTGATTTCCTGGCAGGAGGTGGAGACGGCATTGTCAGAGGCAGACCAGGCCCTTTGAGGTGCAAGGAAATCTCCTCCCCCTTCCCCCATCGCAGCCCAGGTCTATTCAGCCCTTTCCTGACCTACCTAGACTATCTGGAGCCCCTCCGGCCCCCAGCCTTCTGTCATCCAAAACCCAGACAGGCAATCCACATTCCAGCAGAGGCACACGGGATGACTGAGCAACAAAATACCTACTTTCTAAAAGTGGTATTTTCAAACACAGAATGTAAAAATCACCTTCACTAAAAGATGCATCTTTAGATTCTGAGTTCAGGCATACTAAATTCTATTTTCTTACCGAATTCCCTGGGCCAGTTATGTTTATAAGATGTTATAAACAAACCTCCCATTCTATCCTATGGGGAACTGGTAGCCTTGCAATAGTGAAAAACGAAATTGGCTGTAATTCACTATCAGGACATGCCACACACACCAGGGCATGTCCCACCTTTCACATACACTTCACCCTGCCCACAGGGGTACCTTGGGCCTACCTGAGGGATGTCTGACATGTAAGAAAAGGGAAGGTTAGGGACCGGCCAGTGTGTGCACTGGCCAAGTCGACTATGGCAGTTACAAACTGCGCGCAGACTTCTGCAATGGCAGGTCTGAGTTACCGTTTTCAGGGCTACTCACGGGGGTGGCACAACCAGTGCTGCAGGCTCCCGAGTAGCATTTGATTCACCAGCCCTGGCACACGCAGTGCATTTACTAGGGGCTAACAGGTAAATCAAATATCCAATCATGGAAACACCTATCCATAACACAATTTACATAGAGAGCATATGCACTTTAGCACTGATTAGCAGTGGTAAAGTGCCCAGAGTCCTAAAACCAACACAAACAGGTCAGGGAAAAATAGGAGGAAAAAGCAAAAAGTTTGGGGATAACCCTGCAAACAGGGCCATTTCCAACATGGAGTTTCTCCAAGATCTCTCTACAAGTCTTAGTTTACGTCATTCCTCGTTAAGGGACCCATTGAACCAAGGTTTTGAATGTTTGCTAGGCATCCTTTTGAGCTGCAAGGGGGCAAGTGAATTGAATATGTCAGACATGGAATGAATGTAGTGTTCAGTGAGGCCATCCAGATTTGTCAAGTTGGGGGGTGGAGGCAGACTATTATTACATAAGTACGTAAGATCCTTTATGTTGATGTTCCTCAGATCTCGAGACCATTGTTTAGACTTGCGAGGTTGTCCTAGTCTAACCAGCTCACTTTCCAATATGAGAAAGGAGATTAGGGAGTTGTCAGACCAGTCACAAGGTGTTCTGGTGTTCAGCTGTATGGAATTATCTTTAGCTATTATTAGGTCTAGTGTAGAACCTTTGTTATGTGTAGGACTGTTGCATGATTGGGTGAAGCTAAGGTCATAGAGGAAAGACTTGAAAGTGCAAATTAATGGATCCTTTTCGTCCTTCCAGTGTAGGTTGAAGTCCCCATGGAAGACATGATTCGGGAATTGGTCAGAGTTCTCTGCTATGGATTCCATTATTTGTTCGATGAAAAGAAGATTGTCACCAGGGGGATGATAGATCGTGTGAAGAGTACATACTAACTTGTCATTGTTCAAGATTTTGATGGGCAAGTGTTCGCAGGAGGACACCGGCGCCGACTGTGCATGTCTTAGGGAGAGACTGGAGTGGTAGATGCAAGCAATGCCTCAGCCAACTTTAACTGTTCTATCTAGTCTGATGATGTCATATTCATAGTGTACTAAGATGTCCAGGATTGGTGTAGAAGAGTAATTGAGCCAGGTTTCAGTTAATATCAGGAGGTCTTGTTCATGTGCTAGTATAAGGTCAGCAATATCAGCTGTGTGCCTTACCACTGAACGGCAGTTAATAAGCATCCATTTGTTGTGAGATTTTTTACAGTTTCTATGTGTGAAGTATGGACTGTTCATATGTTTTCCTTGTTAACTGATCTGAGATTGACCTGGATTCTCTAAATGGGTTGGTGGGAATAGTTTGGATATTGGATGTGGAAGGAGATGAGTCAGCATGAAAGGCGTTGTAAGAAAGTAAAAGGGAGTGAATGTCTGCATCGGTCAAATGATCCATAACCGTGTGCGGTCTAGCAAAGTGATTCGGTCCAGTTTGGATTCGATGAGTATTCCATGGACGTGATATTTCTATGGAAGTGTTTGACCTCTGTGGGAAGGTTAGATTGATTAGACTCAGAAGTTCTATAAAGGTCCCGAACCTTTTCCATCTTCACAGAGAAATGTAATAAGTTCTGAAGGCCCTCTTTGAATAGATGAAGATCCTTCAAGATGTCAGTCAGTTTTGCCTCTATGTCGGGAGGGTTTAAAGTATGTGTCGGAGGGACGTGGGGAGATAGTAAATGTGAATCATCAGAGGAGTGATCAGTGGTAGTAGGTGTGGATTCATTTGTTTGTAGGAAAGGGATAGGAGAGTTAAAGGGTGGTTGTGGATTAGGGGGAGGGGTATTGCATGAAGTGAGAGGCAAGGTGTCAGATTACAACCTTCGTTGTCTATCTTGTGTTAATGGTCAGATGAGCATGGCACACAAGGTAGCCAAAGCGGTGAAGATGAGGGTTGGATGTAAGACCTACTGTTCCCTATTCTGTTGTAGTTGATGGCTATAAGGGGGAGAGCATTGAGAGTCAATGACCTGTGAGTGTAGGGAGAGGTCAGGTTGGTAAACTGGCATTCTTTGGTTGTGATAAGAGGCCTAGTTTCTCCCTGAGAAGTTTTGGCGTTGGTGCAAGGGAGATGGTTGCTCGGAGAATGAGAGAGTGAGGTAGAAGTGGAAGATGAGATAGAGCTGGTGGCGATGGGGTGAAGATTCAATGTGGAGGAAAGACCTTGATTTGGAAGTACCGCTGGGTTATTGTTAGTCAATGAATTTTTGAACCTCATTATGAGTTTATCACATTTTTCTAGATGGCGGTCTGATGCTTGAATATGAATGATCCCGTTGTTGTATAGGGAAATGGTCAGATCAGGTTTGAGAATTGGAGATGGAATGATCGATAAGCGAAAACCGTGCTGTATTTTCTTTAATGGTTTGGAACTGAACATGGAAATAAAGGCTCTCCTCCATTGGGCTCTCCTGTTAGTGAAGAAGATAAGGTCGTTAACAACAACACCTTTAGATGTACAGAAGTAGGCATCTAAAACAAGCATTTCTGGGTTCTGTTTGACAAGGTTATGTTTGAAATTATTAGTAGCGTTTTTAGATAGGTTAGGAGGGTACACAATCTAATAAGCAAATTGCCCCACCCATGACAGCACGTCCTCATTGGGGCTCTTGCAATTTGGAGCCATGGTGTTGAGAGAAGCAACAGAGTAAGAGAAGAAGAGTTTCAAACTGAAAACGGTTACTGTAGAGAAGCTGCCTCAAAAGTGTGTAGAGAAAATGGATATTCTATTGTTCAAAAGTTGAGACTAGGTCTTGAGCAATCTCGCATTGTAAGTCGTGAGTTTTCTTCTGACAACGAGTAGGCAAAATTTGCTATGGGACTTGGTATAGACTCAAAGGCATCTGAAAGATTGTGGACGGTTCAAGGAAGAATACAGGTCAATGCTAGGTGAGGTTAGATTGGTGAGGCACCGTTACAAGATGGCCGCTCCAGAGACAAAACTGGTGATTAGTCCTACCTTTCAGTACAGAAGATAGTCTTATCTCTATTTCATGCTAATTGCATGTGCCACCATCTTGTATCCAGGGACCCCAGGTCGGGGCTGTACAGGCTAATACCAAAATGGAGAGCCGATTCCTGCCTAGACAACAGCAACCCCCACCAAATAAACAAAAAGCAGACAGCAATGATCAGATGGTCCACGATCCAGCCCACAGCGTTGGAATCATTCTCACCCTCTCAGAAAGAGGAGCTCCCACAGTAAACAGCTGACATTGCACTCGCAAAAAGGGAAGGAGGGGTAGTGAGCTTGATCGGATCCCCTCAACGACAATTGCACGTAATGAGTGTGGGGGAGGAGATGCTGGAAGTTTTTCCCTGTTCTAGCCTTCCCCAGTCACCGCAATCTCCTCAATGAAACCTCCTGGCCGTCTCTGCCAAAAGTGGACACAATTGCCCGCAATCTGGACCTCCCATCGACCAGGAACCAGAATGGAGCTGTCAGCATGCAGCCGTGGGAGCCTGCCAGTGGACGGTCGGGATGTCCACTCCAATTCGGTGAGGCTCCCATACCGGAGCAGTCTAATCCCTCCTTCCAGAGACCCGCCTTGGCCTCTCTTAAGGCGCTGGAGGGGACGGGGTCCAAGCTCATGGGCTGCACCCACCGCAGATTGGCAGGAGTCACTTGGGCGATCGGGCGCCCGCAGAGTCACCCACCTTGTGCAGAAGCTCCCACTGGTCGAGGATCCGGCAACATCGAAGATCCGTCATTTCGGCAACTCCGACACTGCCAAAGTCACCACGGAGCTCACCGTCAGTCACCGCATCCAGATCCAGCGTGGATGCAGGGCAGGACTGTCGATCACCACCAGTCCCGGTGAGTAAAGTTCCACTAGATGGAGACAGAAGGTTGAATGGCAGGGATTAAAACAGGGAAACTGGAAAGTCCCAAATCCCAGGGCTTCCTTTCAGAGCTCTTTCACTGCAGCCATTTTGAGAGCATTGCAGTTTTCTTTTCAGGCCAGAACCTCATTACAGTTGGTGTATCCATAGCTGAGAAACATCTCAAAGGGAAAGGACTGTTGTTGAAACTAAATATTAATTTACTCAAAAACAAGGCCACTTGTGAAAAGTTTAGGCATCATTACCAGAACTGGCAATCCCTGAAAATAATTTTTACTTCAAAAAGTGAGTGGTGGGAGGACATTAATATCCATATACAGTCCTTCTTTATTTGTGAGAGAACTAGGGTGGCTACAGAAAGAAGATGCAGTATCAACCATTTGTAAGTCCAGCTCCCAAATTTGTCCAAGCTTTTAGAGTATGGGTTTGATGTACAAACTGACATAATGTTGTGCAAGCAAAGAACATCCTCATTTCAAAAGGTCTGATTCTCCAAAGTAGGGCTCAATTCTTGGAGAAAAAAGACTTGTTCTAGATTGTTCTTTCTAAAAGGTAAAGCTGGTGGTAGCATTAAAGATGCAATGTTGGACTCACAGGGTAACAAGCATACCACAACTGAAGGTATCAAAGAATGTGTGCATAGCTTTATTGTAATTGTATTTATATAGTGCTTACAACCCCTGACGAAGCGTCGAAGTGCTTATCAGCGAGAAGCACGCTACTCCAGAGCCCAAAAACGATTAGTGGTGGATTAGTATAGAGAAATATGTGAGTCTGTTAGTTGGATTGAATAGGATAATTGAGGGATAGAAGAGGGAAGAGTCTAGAAAATGTTATTTGGGAGATCATAGTAGTAAGATGAGGCTTGGGATGAGTAAAAGGAGAGAAAGGAGGGAAGAGTCTCTGGAAAGGGATTAGGGAAATCATAGTAGTATAATGGAGTTTGGGATGAGTCAAAGGAGGGATACACGAGGGAACAATTTAGACAGAGTTTCTTGGGAGATCATAGTAGTAAAAAGAGGTTTCGGGTGAGCCAAGGAGGGAGAGTCTAGAACGGTTTATTTTGGAGATCATACTAGCAGAATAAGTTTTGGGATGGGTCAGAGAGTGGAGGTGGAGGAAATATTGAGAGATGTAAAGAATGAGACAGAGTAGTGCATTGGAGAGAGTCATAGGTGTTTTCTTCTTCTACAGTATGAGTATAGTAATAAATATATAGATACATAACCACATAGAAAGGGTATACATGTATAAGGAAAATAATATAATGAGATTTAAAGTTGTATTGTACAAACTCAGACTTTGAAGTGTTGCTGTATTTGAAGCAAATGTATTTTATTTTTAATAAACATTTTTTCTTTTTTTGTCACCTTGCTCGGGACTGAGCACTTTAACCTTGTCATGTAGATCCTAGGAGGTCTAACCACCTCACTCTAGCTCAGGGGTGTCCAACTAGGTTTAGGAGGGCTGGACCCATGCCAAATTTTCAAGGTTCTAAACAATGAGACTATGCGACTGTGAATTTTTTCTTGCAACATTTTGCAGTTGTTTTATGTCTGAAGAAGATAATAAAAATATAGAAAGGGATTTTGTAATTGAAGACATAGAAAGAGCTATGCAAAGCCTTCCCAAGGAGAGAGCCCTCGGTTCACATTGTTTACCTGTGAGTTCTATGCTACCTTTTGGGTTGCAATAGGTTGTGATTTACTTGAAGTATATAAGAATTCCAAGAGGGAAGGACTTCTCCCAAATTCTTTGAGGGGGGGATGTATAAAGCTTATCTATAAAAAAAAAGGTGATAGAAATTATCTTAAAAATTGGCGTCCTATTAGTCTTCTTAATGTGGACTTTAAAATCTTGTCTAAAACATTTTTCTTACACTTGAGGTCTGTTGTTTCCACAGTCATTGAATCAGAACAAACATGTGATGTACCAGAGCGCGCAATCCCAGACAATTTTTGTTTAACTACAGATGTGCTATATAGGCGAAAGACCGTGGTTTAACTCTGTATTTACTCAACTTGGACCAGGAAAAGGCCATTGATAGGTTGAACCACTCTTTTATGTTCAAGGTTTTACAGCACATGACTTTTGGCCCAAAATCCAGGTAATGGATTACTTTATTCTACTCAAATTGTTACTGCTAGGTCATAATCAATGGTTGAAGAGAACAGTGGTCTCAGGGAGGCCTCAGGGGTCCTCGTGTAGCCTGGGCTACTATTAATGGGTGCAGTATTAATCTACAGAAACACTTTCAGTGGGAGTCCGAGCAGGACTCATTAAGCAATGTATGCCAGGACACAGGGTACAGAATGACATCACATTTATTAACACCATAAATGGAGTATCATTCAATTTTCAACGGTAATAGTTCTGGTGCTCACACGAAAAAGTGCAAGTGCGTGAAGTGAAAGTGCTTAGTGACATTAAAAGCATTACATCGTATTTTTTTCATCCTCATCATGAATTAACCTGGCTTTAAGCATATGTTAACTGGAAAGAAGGCAAGATACATTGGGGCCTTAAAGTGGTGCAAGATCGCATCAAAGAATTTGTCTGTTTTATGAGAGGGTGGTGGTAGAAAGTATGTCCAAGGTCAAGCAAAAGACCACACTTTGGGATCAGGGGTCACTCACTTTGACCGGTAAAATTCTTGATGCAAAGGGAGAATTTCTATCAAGCCTTCTGTATGTTGCTGTGGTTTTCCCAATCCCCCAAAACTGCCTGACACGAATACAAAGGTTGGTTTTTTAGTTCATTTGGGGAGGTAAGCAAGAACAAGTGGCTCGTGTGTATATATTTAAAGCTGATGTTTTGGGTGGCAAAAATGCTCCCAACATTGGCCTCAGTTTACAATCCTTGTTTATTTGCAACATGGTTTAAGGGAGCATTTGTCAAGACAAGGAAGAAAAGAAATGGTTCTTTTTTGACAGCTTTTGGTTGAATTTTCTGGTAGGCATGGTAGTATCTAACAGCATGCATCATTCAGAATCTAGCTGTTTGCCTACTTTTATGCCAGGAAGTTCATTAAGAAGCACAGCTTAAAATGAATTCCTGTGGACCTGATTGCATTCAAGCTTATATACAAAGTAATCAATGGGGAACAGCTACAGATGCAAGTATGTGGGTTTTCTTATCAGACTTCGAGAGCTATTTGGGGAAATGTTTCTATAGAGTACCCATTTAACAACTATTGTGACCTGGCATGGTCTACGGTACAAGATTGCCTGCATCTCTGCCTCTTTTTGTTTAGGATTCATTATTCTAGAGCCCCATTTTGTTTTAAGAAGGAATGTTTGTCAGAGGAATCTTGCGACCACCTCTTTTGGTCTTGCCCTATGGCACAGAATGTGTGGGCTTTAGCAGAGGTATGGCCATCTTCCTAAAATGCCAATGTGAATTTAATCTTAAGAGGTTGTGCTTTTTGGTCTGATCAGATGCCGAAAGATTTCTATCATTGTGAACTACTTGAAAGATGCTCTATGGAGAGCCAGGAATCTTTTGCTATTCAAAGGCGTTAACATATCCTCCCAAGTGACTTATGAACTATCACATTATTTGGCACAATTTTATATGCACAAAGACATATAACAGAAAGGCAAGGTGAAAGATTACTTGGAATGGTGTTGGGGGGATGGTTGTTTCTTGATTTTAACTTTTTGAAAGACAGATATTAATGTGTTTATTTGATTTACTTGTTTCTTGCTTTTTGATTACATTTTATTCCATGTGTTTTAATATTCTTGGGTAAAGTTTCCTTTAATTCAGAATACAATAACATCCAGATGTAAACCTGGTGTGGAACTTGCCACATCCAGATGCAAACCTGGTGTAGAACTTGCCACTGTGTGCGGTTTTCACCTGGTCAAATGTCATTCCACCTGAAATATGGAGTGCATAACATGTATTCTGCCCTTTTAATTGAATGAAGAATTTTTGAAACTTAAAAAACACACATCTGGGGTTGCTTTTATTCACTCCGTGTTAGCTTGAATGGTATTTACCAATCCAATACTGTGCCTGGATCGGTAAAAGGCTTTTGTCATTTTTCAGCTTGGCATGGATGGCACTAGCTAATCCTGTGCTTAAAGAATTATCTGTACAAATGGCAAAAGACGTTGTCACTTTCTAGCTAAGCGTGGATGGCACTGCACTAATTCTATGCCTAAAAACTTTGCTAGAAAAGTAGACATTTGAGGTGAGCAAATTCAGAGTGCCACTGGTATTGTAGGGTGCTCTATATTTGAGCTGTTCCCCACCTAAACCTAGGAACTACCCAGAGTTCCTTGCTTCCTTATTTGCATAATTTATGCAGCACTTCAAGCTTGAAAGTGCATTGTTTTGATTGATGTTTGTGTGTGTTTGCACAGACTGAAAAAAGCAATCGTTAAAGTGAGGTTACAGTTAGGTTGAAAAGTGATATTTTAAACTAAAAATAAACCAATGAAATTGACCAGTTCTATTCAACCATCTCTCTTATGGAGCACAGCTTCTATCTGTATGTGCCAGGGTATTGGCAACTGAGCCTGCACAGAAGCTAGTCTCTGCAACCAACCCCCCATGGGTTGGAAACAATGTCACTCACAGGTAGGTCAGGCCCTGCACCCGATTGCCTCATGGCAGACCCCCTGCTAGCCATAGCCTTCAGCCATGCATAGTAGGGGCTTGCCCGCAGGATGTCGCATGTAGTCAAGTTCTACGTCAAATCCTCTGTAAGCTTAAAACTCCAAAGAGTGGCTTTTTTGTGTTTGTTCACATTTTGTTTTTCAAAATTTTTCATTTTTTTCCTGCAGTTTTCAACCACTGTTTTTTTTTTAGTTTTTTACAATTTTTAACTACTCTATATGAAAATGTTGTTGATATTTGTTTCAATGTTGACTTTTTTTGATTACTTATTGCTCTTTTTGCGGGTGCTGTTCCACATACTTTGAATGTATTCTTCTGTTTACTTCACCACTGGCTACAACTTTATGACAGTGTCTGCAGTATATCCCAAAATGCTGCATGCAATCATCATTTTGTTCCTCTTCTTGTTGCAGCACTTTCTCTGGATCAGCTGGTTGTCTTTAAACCACTCATTTAATTTGTATCTCTGCATCCTATTGTGTTTGGGTGAATAGTCCCCAGGTTCTTCCATATTCCAGTGGTTTCCATTAAATACTGGGCAGTCATACCTCTGTGAATAACCTTCTGGCACAAAGTGCACATCACCTCCTGTGCACTTATATTTTTTTTCATCAGCTGAAAGGACAAAAATCTGCCCCACCAGTGATTCCTTTTCTGGACTGCTTCTTGTGGATCTGCAGAAGGTTTTGGGAGCACAATGACATCAACATTGGTATTTGCTAGTTTCCAGTTCTGTCTAAGGCCATGATGGTTTAGGATTGTATGTACTGCAACCTGTCTCTATTAAACACCAATCCAGTAATGGTGGCTACCAAAATAATTTGAGGTTGTTTCTAAAGGGTGTGGGCTTTTTTTTAGTAGTGTCTTCTGGGGGACCATTAAAATAACCTCCCATAGGTACCGTGCTTGTCTCGTGGGACACATAGAACCAATATGAGTGTCCCATGAGAATTTCATGTGCGTTTTACTTTCTGTTTCGAGCCCCGCAGGAGTACCTCTGAACTCTTAATTAATAAAAATAAAGTTAGGTTCGCTATGAAGGAGTAATTTTATTTAAACTTTGAGACATGAGGTTATATCACAGGCTTGAAAAGCAAAGGTGTCTTGCATGTTTTGGTGGAATAACAGCGTTTTTAGGTGTCCCGGGCCATGGTTCCAAAACTAACAGTACCACTATACCTGTAAGACAGAGAAAAAGTACGTCATCAGCTTATATCATTAGTTCACTATATAGAGAGGAAAGTTCCACGGCTAACAACCTCTCGCACCTTAACGCCACATTTTTTAAAAACATATATATATTTTTGATATCACATTTGTTGCAGTGGCGTAACGAAACTTGAGGGGGCCCCCCTGCAGGGTACGTGGAGGGGCCCCCTCCGGCAGGGCCGGACTGGCTACCGGGCGTTTTGGTGTGCTGCCAAGTTGGGGGCTGATTTCACTGTGGTGGGGGCTGATTTAGTTGATGGGTACCTGCGTGTGCTTCTAAATAAACAAAGCAAAACGAATGGTTTTAAGCACACGCAGGTCCCCATCAACGAAATCAGCCCCCAGCTTGGCAGCACACAAAAACACCCAGTAGCCAGTCCGGCCCTGCCCTCCGGACTCAATCTGGAGCTCTCTGGCTGAAGTGCAGTGCTGAGGGTGCCGCCTGGAGGTTGGGGGTCCCCCACACCGCAGGGGCTGCCGGGGCCTGTGTTACACCCCTGATTTGTTGGGGGAAAGTTACATTTAGAATCATCAACTAGTGCCAAAGTTATTAGCAAAACAAAAAACGGTCTTCCTATTGAGGCCCTGACCTAACTGTAATTACACAGTGTCAACCGAAACTGTGTAAAATATACATATATCTATATCTCCATCTACCTCTACATCTACATCTATATCTAAAAACAAAGGTTAAAGTGGCGCTGTAGTTAGGTAAAATATTCAGTAACAATGTAACATATTAAACTAAAAATAAATCACAGAAATTCATCAGTTATAGTTATCTCAAGCAACTATAACTTGTGCCCTAGGGTAACTATAACACACACCACCCCCTATGTACAGCTTTTTCATCATTAATTTCATTACAAATCTTGCAGTGATATTATCAATGATGAAATAGAAGATGTCATGAGTGATGTCATATGTGGGGTGATTAGAACTGCATAGCAAGGGCATGAGATATAGTTACTTGAGATACCTATAACCATAACTGCTGAATTTCTGTCATTTTTTGTTTAAAACATTACTGTGTTACTGAACATTTCACTTAACTATAAGTTCACTTTAACATTTGTTTTTTTCAGTGAATTTCTAAGGTTTTTTAAAACAAAAACAGATCTTTTTATCACACCTAACTACTGTTACTTTAACCTTTGTTTTTTCAGTGAATTTCTACATTTTATTTAACATAAGTAATACTTTATTATCATACTTAAAGCCAACCCACCCATGCGGACGTGTGCCCCCCACCCCAATTCTATCCCGGGGCCTTTTTTTTGTTTTAAAAGGGGAGCTGCAGGGTTCAATTCTCTGAGGCTTATCAAGCCCCGGCGCCTCCATTCATTGGGGCTAAAGTGGATTAAAAAGGAGAGAGCGGTATGCGGCCCCCACCCCAAGCTTTATTCGGCCCTGGGGACCCCAGGGCTGAGTAATTAACAAAGGGAGGGGGGCTCCCGTCCCCCTCCCATAGCCTTAATGAGCACCAGGGACTCCATCCCCCAGGGCCAAAATGAAAATTAAAGGTCAGGGTGGCCACAAGTGCTCCCCTCCCTGAGCTGTTTTTGACCCCGGGACCCCCATCCCCCAGGTAATCCATTACTTATGCGTGCCCTGGTGTCCTCCTGGGGCACCCACCTACATTTGGGCCACAGGGTTTGAATTCCAGGGTCCCTGTGGCCCCCAGCTGGCTCTTCACATGGTGCAAGAGTCAGCATATGCTCCTGCGCAGACCAGGGGGGAGCAATATGTTGTTCTGTTTTCCTGTTCATATCAGTGCAAGCAGGGAAACAGAATGCAAGTCTGCTCCCAGCGGCGGCAGCATTTTTAAAGATCCCCCTGGCTTGGAGCAGACTTAGTGTTCGCTCCCGTTTGGAGGGAGATTTAAAAATGTTCCTGCCAGGTGGGAGTAAACACATGTTTTTCTGCCCATGCTAGTGCCGGCAGGGAAACTACTATGTCCGGGGGTGGGCTTCCCGGGACACAGTAAGTAAGCCGCTCCCAGGGCCATTAAAGGCTCGGGGAGGGGGGCTGCATAACCCCCCTCCCTTTTAATAAAACTGGCGGCCTTGGGGGATGGGTTCCCCAGGGCCTTTTTAATGCTTGGAGAGGGGGGGCACCCCTTAACAAATACATTGGGCATCAGGGGATGGGGTACCCTGGGACAAAAATGGCTTCGTAAGGGGGCATTGTGCCCCCTCCCCATAATGTATTGGGCCCCAGGGTGGGGTCCCCAGGGCTGAAAACAGGTCAGGGTTTTATATGTATATGTATATGTATTACCTACTGGCGGTTGCCAGTAGGTAGCTATAGTTAGGACCTCGTTTCTATTTAAAAAGCGTATATTCTTTTCCCAATAACTTTGGCGCCAGTTGACGAATGTTCGCGAAATTTTCAAAACTAGTGGCCCGATCCGGTCAGCTCCTGTCTTGAAAGTTTCGGGGTGATTCAACAAGAGGGGGCCGAGAAAAAAGGGGGGCCCCAAAACGCATTTTCCCCATGTTAATTTCCATAGGAAACTTTAGACAAAGCTACAGCCCGAACTGCTGAACGGAATTACACCAAATTTGGCAAAAAGGTAGGTCTTGGTTCAGAAAGAGCCCTTTTTTTAAATGGTGTAAATCCGTTCAGTAGTTCCTGAGAAATTAGAAAAAGAAAAAGTTTCAATATCTGTGGGCGCAGTGGGTTCGCGAACCCTCCCGAGCACAAGCTTCATTTTCATTGGCTGCCAACACTCCAAACCAGGAACTGTTGGCAGCCATTTTGTGACTCTGTTACCGAGTCAGAAGAAATCTGTTCAGTAAAGGATGAAAAACAAGAAAAGGGGGCAGGGTAGGAACACCCTGACCCCCTAGGCCTTCTCTGGGGGTCCCACAAGGACCCCCAGGGCCCCAATTTTTTTTCTTTTTCTAAGAATGCGCGACTCCAAGCGAGAATTAGTTTTTTTAAAAACAGAGTGTGGGGTTATTAAATAAGGGGTGGGGGGGCTCAGGGGCTCCCCCAAGCCCCGGGGACCACCACCTCCCCGGGGTACTAAAAATTGAAATTCGGGGGTCCGTTACGGACCCCCAAGCCCCGGGGACCACCACCTCCCCGGGGCTTTAGAAATGTAGGAAGGGGGCTGCGCGGCCCCCTCCAGGAGCCCATAGTGGCCCTGGGGACCGCCACCCCCCAGGACCGGCTCCTGCAATGTCCCGGGGTGCCCACCCCCGGGACATTGCTGTTTGCTATGACAGGGCGGGAGCACGGCTTCCGTCCTGTCATAGCAAACACCGCTTTGCTTGATTGAAGTGAAAGCAGGATTGCTTTTGGGCAAGGGAGCTGCATGTCAGCAGCTCCCCTTGCTCAAAGCCAATGCCGGCTCCCGCAGGAGGCGGGGAGCCGGTGGGACCGTGGGGGCATTGGGGCTCCCCCCACGGTCTCCAACTGTGAGGCCGTGCCCCGGGGGATGGGGTCCCCGAGGCCAAAAATGGCCCGGGAGGGGGGCTGCGTGGTCCCCCTCCCTTTTAAAAAAAAAATAGATTTGGGCATGCCCCGGGGGATGGGGTCCCCGGGGCGAATATAAATTAATGGAAGTGGACGGTTTTTTTTCCGCCAAAGTTTGGAGTGGCGGTGCTCAGTGCGGCCCCTAGTGTGAACGCGATGGGTGCGTGGCTCCCAGCGCTGCCCTAGTGTGAACGCGATGGGTGCGCGGCTCCCAGCGCGGCCCCCTGGTGTGAACGTGATGGGTGCGTGGCTCCTTCAGTTGCGCTGGGTGCGTGACTCGAAGCAAAAATAATTATGATTTTTTTTATATAAACCTAGGTTATATGTTGGGTTACTGCCGGGTGGCTCTAAAAAGAGCCCTTGTTTTCATTGGGACATTTCATTACAACATGTAAGTGCGGATGCATAGCTTCAGGTTGTTGAGAAACACTCTGTTGCCTTGATCAGTGAAGTGTACTCCATCACTTCTGTAGATGCCATCCATATGGAAACGTAGATTGTCGTTATAGATGGAGCCCATCCTATGGTCTCTGAGTTAAGCAGAAACAGCTTTATTGACATTTTTCTAGCTTTCTCAATCTGAGGACAAAATTGATTGGACCACTTCCATTTCTGTCTTTGGCATATGTTAGAGTATACAAAGACAGTTTGGGGGAAAAAGCAACATCAATTCTGCAAAGGTGTCCTTCATTAGCATTTCCAGACCTACCCCTGTCAATGTGCCTAGGTCATTGCCACCACAGTGCACAATCATGAGGTCAGGGGTTGGAAGTGCAAAAGGTTGTAAACAAAGGCATTAATTGATGCCACTTTAATCCTCTCTGTCCAATCCATTTAATGTCTACATTTTGCAAAGCTAGGTCTTTGTCAATACCTCTGCGTTCAGCATACCTTTTGCACCAGAAAACATAGCTGTGCCCAACAATCCACACAGAAAGCATCTTGAAGGGATGTCTGTAAGTAATCAAAAGATGTCTGTAGCTGAGGTAGTCAGTTGGTAGAATGAGAGGTATCTAAAATGGTGGAGATGATGCTGTTTTTAAGAAAGTAGAGAATTGATTGGCTGTTTAAGAACATTGGACATTCTTATTGGTTAGTAAAAAATGTTTGAAAGGTACAGTAGAAAGGATAAGGTCATGTTTTGCAAAGCCAACCACACCTTCTGTTATGGTGAACTTGTGACCTGTCAGTTAAGTTGAATGTTCCATGAACTGTTACTATGGAAACTGGCATTAAGCAGAATGGGGGAAGAAGTCAGTAGCTAAGGGTTATTATGTGTAACCAATGGAAATGTGTTTTACAATTTGAAAAACTCTGGGAAGCAATGTTATTTTTTGCTTATGTGTATTTGTATGGAGAAAGAGAGGGAAACCTTACCATTAATGGTTTTACCTTGCTGAGTCTGGTGCATTATATTGATTGTGTGTAAAAGAAAATCCTGTCAGAGTTTGTGAGATTTTTCATTCAACACATTTATTTGCAAGGTTATTTGTGAGGTTTATTTAAAAAAAATTGACATTATTCTAAAACTGTGTTGTTTGAAATATATTATTAAATGTAGAGATGTATATTGGAGTTTGTTTCCTTGTACTTAAATGTTGTTTAAAAAAGAGTCTGTACAGTAATATGTGTATTTTTTAAGATGATTACTGATGTTATTAATTAAGCTTGTTTTTTAAGTTTGTACAAAGGTATAGTTGAATGATGCCGCAAATTTTTATATAGTTGGTTGAAGATGCAGTACAAATGTGTAGTTTGAAAGATGTTCATATAAGGTGTAGTTTATTAGGCTTCATTTTTTGTTGTCTCTACACAGGTATAGTTGAATGATACTGCATAATTATAGATAGTTTGGTAAAGATGCAGCACAACTGTGCTGTTTGAAAGATGATCATATAAGGTGTTAATAATTAGGTTTCTTTTATTAGTTTGTACAAAGGTAGAGTTAAATGATGCCACATATTTTAAGATAGAATGGTGAAATAAGGTGCTGTTAATTAGGCTCCTTTTTGTAGTCTGAATAAAGGTATAGTTGAATGATGCCACATAAGTTTAGATACAAAGGTGAAGATGTAGAATAAAAGTGTGGTTTTAAAAATGCTCATAAAAGGTGTTGTTAATTAGCCTTCTTTCTTAAGTCTGTTGAGAGGTATAGTTTAATGATGTCGCATATTTGTAGATAGAATGGTCAAGATGTAGCTCAAAAGTAAACCACCACATATTACCCTTGCAGGCATGTTGTACTTATCTACTTAACTAGATAATATGTAATGACTCATCTATGTGTTCAGATTGTATTTATACAGTTGTATGTATGCTTAGTGAACTATTGAGAGGTGCCTGACCAATTACTGGAGTGCAAAGGTAGTGACTAGGTGATTTTAAAACTACATGAGTAATGATTGACTGATTCCATATTCTGCAATCACCCAGTTAGTATCCAAGCACTCATGAAATCACTCCGCCACTACCCAAACACTTATGAAATCCCCCAGGCACTACCCATGCACTCTCCCAATCAGCCAAGCACTACCCATGTACTCATGCAATAAACCAAGCACTTATAAATTCACCATGCACTCTCCTTGCAGTACTCTAATCATTCAGTCAGTACCCATGTACTCATGCAATGATCCAGGCACTAACACATGCAGTGCTACAATCCCCTGTGCACTACCCATGCAGTCCTCTAACCACCTACACACTACTGATTCACTCCTTCAGTTACCCAGGTAGTCCAGAAATCACCCTGTCACTACCCATGCACTCCTCCAATCACCCAGCCAGTACTATGTACTTATCCAATCACTCTGCCAATTCCCAATCACTTATAAATTCACCATGCACTCTCCTTGTAGTACTCTAATCATCCAGTCAGTACCCATGTACTCATTGAATGACCTAGGCACTAACACATGCACTGCTACAATACCCTGTGCACTATCCATGCAGTCCTATAACCACCTACACACTACTCATTTGTACCTTCAATTACCCAGGTAGAACCCATGCAGTCCAACAATCACCCTGTCACTACCCATGCACTGCTGTAATCACCCAGCCAGCACCATGTTCTTATCCAATCACTCCGCCAATACCCAAGCACTTATAAATTCGCCATGCACTCTCCTTGCAGTACTCTAATCATCCAGTTACTACCCATGTACTCATGCAATGACCCAGGCAGTAACACATGCAGTGCTACAATCACCTGTGCACTACCCATGCAGTCCTCTAACCACCTACACAATACTCATTCATTCCTCCAATTACCCAGGTAGAACCCATGCAGTCCAACAATCACCCTGTCACTACCCATGCACTGCTGTAATCACCCAGCCAGCACCATGTTCTTATCCAATCACTCGGCCAATACCCACACTTATAAATTTGCCATGCACTCTCCTTGCAGTACTCTAATCATCCAGTCAGTACCCATGTACTAATGCAATGACTCAGGCACTAACCATGCACGGCTACAATCACCTGTGCTCTTCCCATACAATCCTCTTACCACCTAGACACTGCTCATTCACACCTTGAATTACTCAGGTAGTTTCCATGCAGTCCAGCAATCCCCCTGCCACTACCCATGCACTCCTCCAATCACCCAGCCAGCACCATGTACTTATCCAATCACTCTGCCAAAACCCAAGCACTTATAAATTCACCATGCACTCTCCTTGCAGTACTCTAATCATCCAGTCACTAACCATGTACTCATGCAATGACCCAGGCACAAACACATGCAGTGCTACAATCCCCTGTGCACTACCCAGGCAGTCCTCTAACCACCTAAACACTACTCATTCACTCCTCCAATTACCCAGGTAGTACCCATGTAGTGCAGCAAACCCCCATGTGATTTCAAAAGAAAGCATTTCATTAGTTTTTATGTAGAACGTGTTTCTTTAGTAATAGAATAGTATATTTCTATACAGTTATATTAATAATATTAAATTTCTTTTACATTTTTTTTCCAGATATTCTTCATTACCATTAAGAAAGACTTACCATGACAAAAAAAACAGAAAAGAGAAAACAAGAAAAGAAACAATACTATTTAAAGAAAAGACAACAGCAAGAATTAGATGAACTACAACATATGGGAAAAAAGAAAAAGTCTTGCGGTAAGAGAACAAAAGAATTTGTTAAAAGACTTTCAAGGACTAGAAAGGGTTTTGACAATATAGAAAATAGAAAGAATACCTCTAGAACAAAGAAGAATGAAATGAAAAAAGGACAAATTAATGGCAAATCACGTTCTGAAAAAACAATCTATGCTAAAAGAAGGATGAATCAATTTTGTGAAATAAGGAAACGTATGTTTCAAAGTAGAGTAGTACAAAATGTATTAAAAGATGGCAAGAAATATAAAAGAAGATCAGCATTTTATAAAAAAGTAAAAACAGATTGAAACTATTGTTGAAAAGGCTTTTGAATTAAAAAGAAAATTGTTCATTTTAGTTTTAAACAGAATGCGATCATTAGATAAACCAATGCATTTTATGAAGGACAAAAGTAAAAAGAAGAGACTAATTAACAGAACTAACTTTTGTGATATTTTTTTGGGTGAATGGAAGCACACTTCAAGTTCAGAGCCTTTTTTTAATGAAGAGAGCTATTTTCAAAGCAATAGATTAGTTCACGCAGTTGATACCAATGGTCGTGCTTATGAAGTGAAGAACGGTTGTGCACTTGAAAAAGAAAAGATGGTTCCTAGAAATGTAGAAGAAGTGATAGCTGATGAAGTTCTAGGGAGACGTACTAAAGCCTCAGTGTATACTTGGGATTGTATTAGTATTTGTAGTATATGACAGGAGTCTATTGATATTTTATGAAATTTCTTACAAGCGTATAGTAAAAAAAGTGTTAAACAAAAGATTAAGATGCTGCAAGGACTAGATCCTTGCAAAGTGAGAAAAAATACTGGTTTGCAAGGTCATTCTCTGGCTTGTCTTTCTAGAAAAGTGTGTAAAAGTGTTTTTCATCATTTGAGAATGTTAGCAGTACATCACTCTCAAATGCGGAAGTTAGTAAGAAGATTGTACTATGTAAAAAGTCCTGCAATAATTTTAAGGGACTTAAAAAGTGTTCTTTTGCATGGGTCAGTATCAGATGTAAAAAAGTTTGTGATGAAATAGAGTTTCGTTACTTTGGTCCTGAACAAGAGTGTAGAGAAAGCGAGAGTTTGATAGGTGTAGGAGTTGAAGAAGACATGGAAGATAGTAGTACTGAGAAGTTTGAAGACGAAATTACAAAGTTTAAGGTAATTTGTTGTGAAAGACCAAACTATGTTTGTATTTGTTGTCGACGAACTCACTATAGAAATCAAACTAGGAATGTTGATCTGTATTTAAAAAGTGAAAAAGAAAACAATGATAAGTGAAAGGAATTTGGAGCTTATTTGTTGGTAGAAGATTGCTTTGATTTGGGTAGTGATCAACGTATTTGTAAATATTGTTATACCAAATTAGAGGACAACAAAATGCCAGCTCGAGCTGTACATAATAACCTAGAGTTGGTAGGTATTCCTCCAGAACTGGTAGATTTAAATACTTATGAGTCCATTTTGATTCAATCTGTGCACCCGTTTCAGGCTATTGTTCGTATAGAGCCTAAAACAGGTAAGTTGCCTCCCACAGATTTACAAAGAGGATTAAAAGGAAGAGTTGTGTATTTACCTTTAGATGAAAAGAAAAATATTGAAACTATTGGTGTAGAGAAAGAGGAAACTGAACCTGTAGTTATTCTAGTTAATGGTGTTCCTACGAAGAGTCGGAAAATATGGCAAGAATTAGTAGATGTCAGCAAAGTGCAAAAGGCTACGTTATATCTCATAAAAACAATGTTTACTACAAAAATGTGTATGTGGAAGAAGAAGAAGATATAGTTTTAGGAGATGATAGCGAAATTTCAAGTGGCCAAATTGAAAAAGTGGACATCTCCAAAAGTGAAGAAATTTATGAACATTATAGTGTACATCCTTTACATTCAAAGGAAGTGATTGGAAATACTATTGAATTATTCCAAATGAAGAAAGCGAAGGGGACTCCCATGAGTGTTTGGGAAAAAGGTTTGGAAGCTCGTTGTTTTCCACAGCTCTTCCCCACTGGAAAAGGTGGATGATATGACGAACGACCAGTTCAGATTCCAGCATCAGAATATCGAACAACAAGATTGTACTCAGAAGATCCAAGATTTCGACAATGTATTCCATATAGAGTTCAAATTTTGTTTGAAAGTGACTTGTCTGGACTTTCATATGCAGTCAACCACATATTAAAAACAGGAGTTCATCTTCAACATGTTTCTGCAAAGGAATTCATGGACAAAGTACAACAGAGAGATTATCATTTAGAATCTCAATTGATTAATTTGATGGCGTGTCAACGTGGTACTAATGAGTATTGGTATCGTCGTCATGGAGAACTTAAATGCATGTTAAGGAACTTAGGAACCCCTAAGTGGTTTGTTATACTAAGCTGTGCTGAATACGCATGAGACGATTTACTTGAATTTCTTCGAGACGCAAATTCAAATATTAAAAACATTGAATTCAAGACACCTGGAGAACTGTGTTCCTTGGATCCTGTAAATGTGTGCAGATATTTTAATCATAGGTTTTGAGCTATGATGTCTTTTATCTGCAATAAAAACAACCCACCTCTTGGATAAGTTATTGATTTCTTTTGGAGAAAGGTGCACTAAGCTAGAGGTGCTCCTCATATACATATGCTTTTATGGATCAAGGATGCACCTAAGTTTGGAACTGATTCGGATGAGACTGTTTTATCTTTTATTGAAGACTATGTTACATGTGCTATAACAAAAACAAGAGAAGAAAATACCTTAAGACAACAAGTTTTACGGTTTCAAACTCATCGATGTGGCAAATACTGTCGACGGAAATACAAGTCAAAGGAAAAGTTTTATACAAAATGTCGTTTTGGATTTCCACGTCCAGTAATATCCAAAGGAAGAGTCAACAGTTTCATGTCAGCAGTGCGGCATACCATCACTAGAAAGTCTCCAAAAAATACTTACAATTTAAAAAGAAGTGAACAATCAAAGTATATTAATGATTATAATCCAGTGATTTTGTCGATGTGGAATGCAAATATGGATATCCAGTATGTTGCAGATAATTCCATTGCTGTTGCTCGGTATGTTACGTCATACATAACAAAATCTGAAAAGACGGAGTTGAAAGAAATGTGGGAAGAAATTTACCAAGAGAAGACTCTTAGTAAGAAATTGTACAGCTTTAGTTTGAAGATGCTGTCCCATCGAGAGATTGGATCCTACGAATGTTCGGATCAGTTGACCTCTGCAATTTTATATTCAAAGTCAAGAGGAATAATTTGGGTTAGTCTAGGTCTTGCTGCAACACGAAATCGAGTACTTAAATCTATACAAGAAATCGAATATTTAGCATTAAATGAACCGGAAAGCACAGATATTGTTAAAACAAACATGTTGGATACATACTATCCTAAAAGAAGTCCCTATCTTGAAAATATGTGTCTCTATGAAGTACTGAAATATTACAGCTTTAAGAGAAATATTACAGAGAACATAAATGAAGAAAAATATGCAGTGATTGGTTCTGATGGATGTTTGGTGAAACATAGTAAAGGAAATCTCATTAATCACAGGAAACTGAGTTGCGATACTCCAGATAAAAGGGAATTTTACTATTTAGCACTTCTGCAACTGTTCAAACCTTGGCGTACTGAAATGGAATTACTTGGTGATTTTCTGTGCTATGAAGATTCTTTTAATGCATGTAAAGATAGCATTGAATGCACAGTTTTTCCAAATTATCTCCAAATGTTGAATGAAGAAATTGAACAAGAAGCTAGTATTGCAGCTGAGATTGCTAGAGACAGTTCTCAAGATAGTCAAAGTTCTGCTCCACTGAGTCAAGATCCACTAGGACAACCAATTCTTGAAAATGAAGCAGCAATCGCTATGAGTGAAGTGGAAATAGCAATGCATCAAGCTCAACACGATATTATGGACTTAGGAAACTTGGAAGAACAACTAAATATTGAACAGAAAGAAATATATCAGCAAGTTACACAACAGATCGACCATGGTTTACTTCATGAAAATAAAGAATGCAACTGCACATCTTTTAAACCTATTCAAATGTATATCAGTGGTCAAGCTGGTACAGGAAAAAGTTTCTTAATTAAAGTTTTGACCAGTTATTTACAGAAAACCACTGAATCACATTATCTTGTGTTGTAATCGCTCCAGCTGGGTTAGCAGCACACAACATTAAAGGGATTACATTGTTTACTAATGCTACCTGTTGAACATGAAAACAAGTTGGAATATCACAAGCTTTCTGGAGATGCTTGTTTGGAGGTTTCAAGAGTACTAAAGAAAATGAAACTTCTGATCATTGATGAGGTGAGCATGGTCTCAAACTTAATGCTTGCCTTTGTACATTTAAGAATGCAGCAAATTTTAAAAACAGAATATGATGTGTTATTTGGAGGAAAACATGTGATGGTTTTCGGCGATCTATTGCAACTTACTCCTGTAAAAGGGCAACCAGTTTTTAAAACACTTGTGCATGATGACACCAGAAAATCTTTGGGAAGTATTGGAAATGTCAACATTTGGTCATATTTTGAATACAAAGAACTTATTAAAAATATGCGACAGGCAAGTGATGAAGATTATGGAAGCATTCTCCAAGATATAAGAATTGGTGTATTGACAGAACATGGTAAAGAAGCTTTGCAAAGTCGGCTACTTACAAACTTGTTTCCAAATGAAAATGTTGCTCCGGAAATAATATACAAAAAGATTGGAGAAAAGAAATCTATAATCTGCCTAATGCCAACACTGCGAGAGTGTTCTACATTCAATGAAGAACTATTAAAGCTGGAAAAACAACAAATAATAAAAATGGAAGCCATTGATAAAATAGAGCACAAAGGAATTACTGTTATTTAGACAGAAAAATTAAAAACAAAATTGGATTCTTTGGAAAAATCTATATCTAAGACTGCTGGTTTAGAAAAGAATTTATATGTATGTGAAAACTGTCGGGTAATTTTACGGCGTAATTTGGATGTGGAAAAAGGTTTAGTAAATGGAGCAATGGGAAAAGTTGTTGATTTTGTTAATTATCAAAATAGAGATGGAATTGAATTTTTGAAGATAAAATTTGATCAGATTGAAGAGGTAAAACAGATTGGACGTTGTTCTGTTCGTTTTTTGCTTGTTAAAGACTTGTATGTTCGTAGAAAACAGTTTCCTCTTTCTTTAGCATATGCTGTGACCATTCATAAATCTCAAGGTTTAAGTGTAGACAGTGCTTTGCTAAACATTGGAAGTACCGTGTTTAAAGATGGAATGGCATATGTTGCATTGTCCCGAGTCAGAACTTTATCTGGATTGTATTTGATTGATTTTGATGAGAGAAAGATTAGTGCAGATGCAAATTGTGTAAGAGAGTATAATCGGTTAAGAAGACTGTATGCTCCAACTTAGGTGAATATCCTGTATATGAAAAGCGTGTAGTATGTCGAAAACGAACATATGAGAAACTCTGTAGTGAGGTTGAAAATAAGAAAAAAAATCAAGAGAATGTTGAGGCTCCAAAAAAAAAAAATTGACAGTATTGAAGATATTGTAGGACATCAGTTAGAAAATAGTTCAGGTATCAACTGCTATGCTAATGTAGTTGTGAACGTCGTATTTTTTCTAGTAAATCTCCAACAACAAATTATGGAGAATCGAGAAAAAAGGTTTTGTTCTTTGTTGCATTCTATTTTTGAAAACTTGACAACTGATAAAACTAAAATCCAAAGTGTTTCTGGCATTGGGAATCTTCTGGATATATGTTCTGGTTCTTCACAATTTACACTTAATGTACAGCAAGATGCTCAAGAATTTCTTATGTTTATGCTTGCAGTATTGGAAGATGAAGGAATACAAATTGAAAATTTGTTTGGACTTCGTTACAGATGGGATCATGAATGTGAAGATTGTACATTTACTTCTACCACTAAAATAGACACTGAAAGATTCATATATTTGACAATACTATATTGTAAAACAGTGTCTTTTAACAAATTAGTAAAATCAGCTAATCAAAATATGGAATGTAGTCACTGCAAATCTGAAATGTTATCAACATTATTTATAGAAAGATTTGGACAATATGTCATTTTAATGATACAACGTTGTAAAGCAGATGGAAGAAAATTGGAAACTAAAATTAAAATTTTTGTGGCAAGTCAACTGACAATTTCAGGAAGAACTTTCAAAGCAGTGGCAATTATTTTCCATGATGGACCTTCTACAACATCTGGACACTATACTGTGTATTTAAAGTGCAATAAAGGATGGACATATTGTAATGATGCCCATTTGCTATTCAAATTTCGGTTGCCTAATGAATTACCAAATTCATACCTAATATTTTTGATGCCAAAGTTCTGAGAACATCATTCGGCCTATTGGGAAGATGTCAACATGAATTAAAGAGATTATTTTGGATATTTTCAATACAAACAATTTCAGAAACATCATTCGGCCTATTGGGAAGATGTCAATATGAATTAAGAAGTTTATTTTGGATATTCTCAATGCAAATGATTTCGGAAACATCATTCGGCCTATAGGGAAGATATAAAGAATTGCTGATTCAATTATCGTTTCTGTTCTTTGATATTGTATTTAGAAAATTGTCTTAGAAAGAAGCATTTCATATATTTGATCTTTGTATTATATGCAATGTTATTGAGGGTGTTTATTTTAGGAAAAGTAAACAGATAGTTGTTTGTTGTAAATATTTTGAACACAGATTTGTTTTTTTTTAACCCCTTCGCTGCTAGGCCTTTTCCCCTCCTGTGCTAAGCCTTTTTTTGGCTATTTGGGGTAGTGCGCGCTTAGGCCCCTGTAACTTTTTGACCACATAAGGTATCCATGCCAAATGTGCGTCCTTTTTTTCTAACATCATGGGGATTGTAAAGGTACCCAGGGTTTGTGGATTCCCCTGGAGGGGACCCAGAAATTAGTCAAAATACAGCTAAATTTTGTTTTTTTTTGGAAAAATGTGAAAAAAGGGCTACAGATGAAAGCGTCTTGATTTTTCCCTGCAAATGGCATCAAAAAAGGGGTTATGGTGCTGAAATCACCATCTTCCCAGCTTTCAGGGACAAGCAGACCTTTGTCAGAAAACCAACTTTTTTACACAGTTTTGGCATTTTTCTGGGACATAGCCTATTTTTGCTATTTTTTGTGCTTTCAACCTCCTTCCAGTTAATGGTAGAAATGGGTATGAAACCAATAATGGATCCTAGAAAGCCATACATTTCTGAAAAGTAGACAAAATTCTGAATTCAGCAAGGGGTCATTTGTGTAGATCCTTAAAGTTTTCCTTATAGAAACTAACAGTTAAATAAAGGAAAAATTGAAAATTAGTTGAAAAAAACAGCCATTTGTGTCAACGTTTTCACCTGTAACTTCTTCTAATTATGACAGCTATTTGAAGGCAATATACCGTTATATCCGCTGGACCTTTCTGGTTGTGGGGATATATAGGACTTGTAGGTTCACCAAGAACCCGACGAACCCAGAGCCAATAATTGAGCAACATCTTGCAATGATTCTTTTTTAAGTACCGGGTATATAGCAATTATTTTGGGAAAATGTATACATGGAAAAATTGTTATGAAAGACACCTATGTATTTCTGAAATGGGAACAAAATGTAGATTTTAGAAACAGTAGATATTTGCACATTTCCGAAATTGGGAGTACCCATACTAGCATGAGAATTATAGGTCATTTTTCAAAATGACTTATTTTTTACACATTGTCTTTCATTTGGAAGGCAGAAATGCATCGAAAGTCAATAGGTAATAACAGTTGCTCTACAATTATGTGTTACCCTAAGTCTCCCGATAAAAATGGTACCTCACTTGTGTGGGTAGCCCTTGTGCCCACAACAGGAAATGGCTCAAAACGCAACGTGGTCACACCTCAATTTCGCAGTGAAAAATGACCCTTTTTGGCAAAGTGCCTAGCTGTAGTTTTTGAACCCTAGCTCTGCCAGCACCTAGGGAAACCTAGCAAACCTATACATTTTTGAAAACTAGACACCCAGGGGAATCCAGGATGGGGTGACTTGACTGCCTCCCACCAGGTTCTGTTACCCAGAATCCCTTGCAAACATAAAAAATTGTCAAAAAAACCACATTTTCCCCACATTTCTGTGGTGGAAAGTTCTGGAATCTGTGTGGATCCACAAATTTCCACCTACCCCGCGTTCCCCAAAGTCTTATGAGAAAAATGGTACCTCACTTGTGTGGGTCGGCCTAGTGCCTGCGACAGGAAACTGCGCAAAACGCAACGTGGTCACACCTCAATTTCGCAGTGAAAAATGACCCTTTTTTGGCAAAGTGCCTAGCTGTAGTTTTTGAACCCTAGCTCTGCCGGCACCTAGAGAAACCTAGCAAACCTATACATTTTTGAAAACTAGACACGCAGGGGAATCCAGGATGGGGTGACTGGACTGCCTCCCACCAGGTTCTGTTACCCAGAATCCCTTGCAAACCTAAAAAATTATCCAAAAAACCACATTTTCCCCACATTTCTGTGGTGGAAAGTTCTGGAATCTGCGTGGATCCACAAATTTCCACCCACCCCGCGTTCCCCAAAGTCTTCTGAGAAAAATGGTACCTCACTTGTGTGGGTCGGCCTAGTGCCCGCGACAGGAAACGGCGCAAAACGCAACGTGCTCACACCTCAATTTCGCAGTGAAAAATGACCCTTTTTTGGCAAAGTGCCTACCTGTAGTTTTTTAACCCTACCTCTGCCGGCACCTAGGTAAACCTAGCAAACCTATACATTTTTGAAAACTAGACAACCAGGGAATCCAGGATGGGGTGACTTGACTGCCTCCCACCAGGTTCTGTTACCCAGAATCCCTTGCAAACATAAAAAATTATCCAAAAAAACACATTTTCCCCACATTTCTGTGGTGGAAAGTTCTGGAATCTGCGTGGATCCACAAATTTCCACCCACCCCGCGTTCCCCAAAGTCTTACGAGAAAAATGGTACCTCACTTGTGTGGGTCGGCCTAGTGCTTGCGACAGGAAACGGCGCAAAACGCAACGTGGTCACACCTCAATTTCGCAGTGAAAAATGACCCTTTTTTGGCAAAGTGCCTAGCTGTAGTTTTTTAACCCTACCTCTGCCGGCACCTAGGGAAACCTAGCAAACCTATACATTTTTGAAAACTAGACACCCAGGGGAATCCAGGATGCGGTGACTGGACTGCCTCCCACCAGGTTCTGTTACCCAGAATCCCTTGCAAACATCCAAAATTGTCAAAAAAAACACATTTTCCCCACATTTCTGTGGTGGAAAGTTCTGGATTCTGCGTGGATCCACAAATTTCCACCCACCCCGCGTTCCCCAAAGTCTTACGAGAAAAATGGTACCTCACTTGTGTGGGTCGGCCTAGTGCCTGCGACAGGAAACGGCGCAAAACGCAACGTGGTCACACCTCAATTTCGCAGTGAAAAATGACCTTTTTTTTGCAAAGTGCCTAGCTGTAGTTTTTGAACCCTACCTCTGCCGGCACCTAGGGAAACCTAGCAAACCTATACATTTTTGAAAACTAGACACCCAGGGGAATCCAGGATGGGGTGACTTGACTGCCTCCCACCAGGTTCTGTTACCCAGAATCCCTTGCAAACATAAAAAATTGTCAAAAAAAACACATTTTCCCCACATTTCTGTGGTGGAAAGTTCTGGAATCTGCGTGGATCCACAAATTTCCACCTACCCCGCGTTCCCCAAAGTCTTATGAGAAAAATGGTACCTCACTTGTGTGGGTCGGTCTAGTGCCTGCGACAGGAAACGGTGCAAAACGCAACGTGGTCACACCTCAATTTCGCAGTGAAAAATGACCCTTTTTTGGCAAAGTGCCTAGCTGTAGTTTTTAACCCTACCTCTGCCGGCACCTAGGGAAACCTAGCAAACCTATACATTTTTGAAAACTAGACACCCAGGGGAATCCAGGATGGGGTGACTGGACTGCCTCCCACCAGGTTCTGTTACCCAGAATCTCTTGCAAACATAAGAAATTGTCAAAAAAAACACATTTTCCCCACATTTCTGTGGTGGAAAGTTCTGGAATCTGCGTGGATCCACAAATTTCCACCCACCCCGCGTTCCCCAAAGTCTTACGAGAAAAATGGTACCTCACTTGTGTGGGTCGGCCTAGTGCCTGCGACAGGAAACGGCGCAAAACGCAACGTGGTCACACCTCAATTTCGCAGTGAATAATGACCCTTTTTGGCAAAGTGCCTAGCTGTAGTTTTTAACCCTAGCTCTGCCGGCACCTAGGGAAACCTAGCAAACCTATACATTTTTGAAAACTAGACACCCAGGGGAATCCAGGATGGGGTGACTTGACTGCCTCCCACCAGGTTCTGTTACCCAGAATCCCTTGCAAACATAAAAAAGTGTCAAAAAAACCACATTTTCCCCACATTTCTGTGGTGGAAAGTTCTGGAATCTGCGTGGATCCACAAATTTCCACCCACCCCGCGTTCCCCAAAGTCTTACGAGAAAAATGGTACCTCACTTGTGTGGGTCGGCCTAGTGCCTGCGACAGGAAACGGCGCAAACGCAACGTGGTCACACCTCAATTTCGCAGTGAAAAATGACCCTTTTTTGGCAAAGTGCCTAGCTGTAGTTTTTTAACCCTACCTCTGCCGGCACCTAGGGAAGCCTAGCAAACCTATACATTTTTGAAAACTAGACACCCAGGGGAATCCAGGATGGGGTGACTGGACTGCCTCCCACCAGGGAGGGCAAGTGATGGTTCAGTATATACAATTTTATTAACAAGAGATTTCACAAAAATGAAATGCACTGTCAATAATTGAAAGGACAAAAAACGGAACCAGTGACTCGCAGCTCGTGAGCTGTAAAGCCACGTCAAGGCCCCAACCGCTTTACAGGCCATTCACACACCTTTCATACGTGATACACACAAGACCATTCACACCCCCAGGCACGAAACAAACACATTACAACATTCACAAAAAGGGACAAGGTACACCCTGCTTGAGAAAGACAAAAAAAAATATTACTGCACAGCCATCTAATCCTCAAGCACACACACACATACTGGTTGGATTTGGCACGAGGGTGAGTGATGGTTCAGTATATACAATTGTATTAACAAGTGATTTCACAAAAATGAAATGCACTGTTAATAATTGAAAGGACGAGAAACTGAACCATTGACTCACAGCTCGTGAGCTGTAAAGCCACGACAAGGCACCAACCTCTTTACAGGCCATTCATACACCTTTCATACGTGTGACAAATACAAAACCATTCACACCACCAGCCGCGGGCCCATCACATTACAACACTCACACCAGCAGACAGCGCCATTCAAGGGCCCATCACTTTCACATGCCCACATTCCTAACACAGCAACCACACAAGCTGATGGATTGCGTGGAGTGTCGCTCGGCTAGCAGTGTGTGTAGTGACCAGCAGCAAGTCACTACTCACACACTGCCAGCCGAGCGCCAGTCCATGCACATCGCCAGCCAAGCGCCACTCCACGCACACCGCCAGCCAAGCGCCACTCCACGCACACCGCCAGCCAAGCGCCACTCCACGCACACCGCCAGCCTAGCGCCACTCCACGCACACCGCCAGCCAAGCACCACTCCACGCACACCACCAGCCAAGCACCACTCCACGCACACCGCCAGCCAAGAGCCACTCCACGTACACCGCCAGCCAAGCGCCAGCCTACACACACCACCATCACATTTAGGATTTTTTTATACAAAAAAGAAAACACAAACAAATTGCAAATAGATACAAATCTACTAACACAAAATCAGAAACTAAATACATTGCACCAATGCCAACCTTGAAACAGAACAACAATTCTTAAACATTACAGACCAGGCAGTTCACTTTACCACTCATGGTTGCTCCCAATAATTCTTTTGCTTGTGGTACGCTCTATAACAAGCAGGCACACACAGCCCAGGGTTAGAAGGACACTCAGGGCAGTACATACGAGTCTCCTTCCACGTACCTCTTCGCCAACAGACTCTACATCTCCTAGTGGGAAAGTCTTTTGAGGGTGTAGGAGGAATGTGATCAGGAAAGTGGCGATCTTTCAATCGAGCCACATCCTCCACCACTCCAACTCTAGGAACACTTGCCTGTTCCACAACAACAAGGCTGCCTATGACAGACTCCTGAAACTGAACAAAAGTCAACTTTGACGCAGGAGAACACTCCTTGAACACAACAAAAGCATTGAAAGTTGCTAAATTGAAGAGATGGATGGCCAACTTCTTATACCAAATGTAAGACTTACGAATAGCAGTGTAAGGTTCCAACCTCTGATCTACTCTATCAACACCACCCATGTGCTTATTGTAGTCTAAAATGCACACAGGTTTGCGCACTTCAGCAATCTGACCCCAAACAGCCACAGGTGAAGTACTCTCATCATGGATGGTAGTCAGCATGTACACATCCCTCCTGTCCACAAATTTCACAGCTAGCAGTTCCTCACTACGCAAGGCACTGCACTGTCCCCTCTGAAGTTTTTTGCAAACAAGCTCTTTTGGATAACCTTTACGGTTAGAGCGGATTGTGCCACAAGCAAATGTGTCCACTTTGAACAATTCCTTAAACAATTGCACAGCAGTGTAGAAGTTATCAAGGTACAAATGGTGGCCTCTGTTAACCCCTTCCGTGCTCATGACGAGCTCAGCTCGTCATGCTGCGCAGTGCTCGTGTGCGCATGACGAGCTGAGCTCGTCATGAACCCGCCCACTCAATGAAACGCCCCGCACAGGGCGAAAATCGGCCGCGCACCGAAGGGGTTAAACAGTCCTCTAGCAAGATCCCACACAATTTTCTCTGAAACTCCAAAAGTGGACGGACAACCAGGGGGGTCAATAGTGGAATCCCTACCAGTGTACACACGCAAATTAAAAACATATCCTGTCCTACTCTCAGACAACATATACAGCTTAATTCCATAGCGTGCCCTCTTGCTAGGAATGTACTGCCTAAAAACCAAACGGCCCTTGAACAGGACCAAAGACTCATCAATAGATATTTCTTTCCCTGGAGTATAGATCACTGAAAATCGATCTACAAAGTGATCAAGAACAGGCCGAATCTTAAAAAGACGGTCACATTCAGGGTGATCTCGTGGCAACGCCAAACCATTATCAACAAAATGCAGCATCCGAAGCAAAAGTAAATACCGATCACGAGTCATAACTGCAGGAAATATGGCCGTTGCCATCAAGGGACTGGTAGACCAATATGAACCCATGGACGGCTTCCTTATCAAACCCATCAAAAAAGTCAAACCCAAAATCTTCTTCATCTCTTCCAGATTTGTGGGACTCCACCGGGTAGCTCTAGAATGGGGCCTAAGTCTGGCACTGTTGTCCCTCAAAAACTGTTCAGCATACAAATTAGTCTGCTCAACAATCTCACCCAAAAATACATCATCCATAAACAACTGAAAATACTGTATAGGCAAATAATGTTCACAATCCACTCTACACCCTGCATAACCACTAAAGGCAGGCAACACCGGCTGCACCATGTTTGGATCAACCCAGAGTCCAGCACTTCCAGTAGGAAGCCTAGCAGCCCCAGGCTGCAATCCAGATGCCTCTTGCACCATCGGCACAGTAGTCTCCTCCTCTAAATCAGGCACTTCATCTGCACTGAGAGTACCTTCATCATCCGATGATTCCATGTGGAGAGAAAACTCACTGCCTGAATCTTCCCCTCCCTCCTCTCCCTCAGACGCACTGTCAGTCTCATAATCCTGCTCAGAGGAAGATTCAAGAAGCAAACCAACCACCTGCTGAGCAGTAATTCTACGGCTAGCCATAATGCTTACTAATAAAGGTTACTTGTCAAACAAGTCAACAACAACAAACCCTTTGTAAAAAAAGAAATAAACAAAATGTAGCTTTATCACAAAGACCTATATACTCCAACACTATACCACTCACGTGACAGAAGCAGCTAGACTCACCACCACCTACTCTGCACAGACACAGTAAGGATCAACAATATCCCACTAAAAAAGAAGAAGAAAAAAATTACACATAAGACAATGCAAAACATCGCAAAGAATTTCATGCTCTGAACACGAACACATATATGCCATTATGGCACCACTTACAAAAAAATTCATTCATGCATGACAATAATACTCATTTGGAGTACACACAACAAAAATATTTTTCTTACCAAATAAATGCAATTACGCAAAACTGCAGAACCACAACTGCCGAAACCGCAAACAGGAATCAAAAGCTTTACACTAGAATAAAAAGGAGAAAAAAAAACATTACAATCACATATGCAAATAATGCACCAGTCCACACACAATCCACCAGCCAAGCTAAGGGGTAGGTGGGCCTAACAGTATAAATAAAATATTCACCCCCGTAAAAGGGAGCAACCCTTGCCCTTTTGGCCACTCCCCAACACAAAAATTAAAAAAAACCCTGGTGCCTAGTGGGCATTCCTGCTGCACGATCACATGATCGTGCAGCAGGAATGCACAAAAGAGGCATCGGGGGAAAGGAAAACCCTTTCCTTTCCCTCGATGCCTCTTTTGATACAAACCCCCCTCCCCCGAGCCAAACCTCACCTGATTTCCCGACGCGCTGGAAGCAAATGGCTTCCAGCGCGTCGGGAAGAAAGGAAACCCTCAATGATGTCAGCGCGCCTCGCGCGCTGACGTCATTGATGGGGCGAGGAGAGGCAGGGAAGCCCTTCCCCTGCCTCCCCAAATAAAAAACCTAACGATCGGATTCCCACGGGGGGGGGCGCCAGCGCTTCCCCCGTGGGTGGTCTTATGACGAGCTGGACTCGTCATGAGCACACGAGCACTGTGTGCCATGACGAGTCCAGCTCGTCATAAGCACCGAAGGGGATAAAGGGTCAGAGCAGGATCTCAGCGGCAGACGAGGAGAAGGAACCTCCTGGTCACAGGAACTACACGAGCATTGCGCTCGAGAAATTCAAGGATGCAAAGACCTCCATCAAGGATTACAGCTAACTTTTCAGGGTGTAAATGGAGAGAAGCCACATCTGCTTAACCACGCTCACGAATTCTACACGAGAATTGCGCTCGAGAAAATGAAGGATGCAAAGACCTCCATCAAGGATTACAGCTAACTTTTCACGTTGGAAATGGAGAGAAGGCACATCTGCTTAACCACGCTCACGAATTCTGCACACCTGCCCTGCATATTTATCCAAGAAGATGCCACCGTTTTGTGCAATACCTCTACTCAACTGTAGTACTGTCTACTGGCTAATCAGTAAGTGTTACCTCATTGGGTAAATGTATAGTGCCTTTCCTACACTACAGCTGCGTAAAGGACCAGAAGAATTGTCTCCAGTGACCTGTGTGTCTGTAACTTTGCCACCGCGCCGAAAGCGCCGGGAACCTTTGATTAAGCTGTCCATCATAGTGGGGAAAGGGCGGGCAGACGTTGCATACCGCTAGTGTATGTGTGGCGGGGCCAAACGGGCGGGGCTTCTAGGCCCGTTCACATGCCTCTTGTTTATAAAGGGTCAGAGCACGATCTCAGCGGCAGACGAGGAGAAGGAACCTCCTGGTCACAGGAACTACACGAGCATTGCGCTCGAGAAATTCAAGGATGCAAAGACCTCCATCAAGGATTACAGCTAACTTTTCAGGGTGTAGATGGAGAGAAGCCACATCTGCTTAACCACGCTCACGAATTCTACACGAGAATTGCGCTCGAGAAAATGAAGGATGCAAAGACCTCCATCAAGGATTACAGCTAACTTTTCACGTTGGAAATGGAGAGAAGGCACATCTGCCCTGCATATTTATCCACGAAGATGCCACCGTTTTGTGCAATACCCCTACTCAACTGGAGTACTTTCTACTGGCTAATCAGTAAGTGCTACCTCGTTGGGTAAATGTATAGTGCCTTTCCTACACTACAGCTGCGTAAAGGACCAGAAGAATTGTCTCCAGTGACCTGTGTGTCTGTAACTTTGCCACCGCGCCGAAAGCGCCGGGGTCCTTTGAGTAAGCTGTCCATCATAGTGGGGAAAGGGCGGGCAGACGTTGCATACCGCTAGTGTATGTGTGGCGGGGCCAAACGAGCGGGGCTTCTAGGCCCGTTCACATGCCTCTTGTTATAAATGGTCAGAGCACGATCTCAGCGGCAGACGAGGAGAAGGAACCTCCTGGTCACAGAAACTACACGAGCATTGCGCTAGAGAAATTCAAGGATGCAAAGACCTCCATCAAGGATTACAGCTAACTTTTCAGGGTGTAAATGGAGAGAAGGCACATCTCCACGCTCACGAATTCTACACGAGAATTGCGCTCGAGAAAATGAAGGATGCAAAGACCTCCATCAAGGATTACAGCTAACTTTTCACGTTGGAAATGGAGAGAAGGCACATCTGCCCTGCATATTTATCCACGAAGATGCCACCGTTTTGTGCAATACCTCTACTCAACTGGAGTACTTTCTACTGGCTAATCAGTAAGTGCTACCTCGTTGGGTAAATGTATAGTGCCTTTCCTACACTACAGCTGCGTAAAGGACCAGAAGAATTGTCTCCAGTGACCTGTGTGTCTGTAACTTTGCCACCGCGCCGAAAGCGCCGGGGTCCTTTGAGTAAGCTGTCCATCATAGTGGGGAAAGGGCAGGCAGACGTTGCATACCGCTAGTGTATGTGTGGCGGGGCCAAACGAGCGGGGCTTCTAGGCCCGTTCACATGCCTCTTGTTATAAAGGGTCAGAGCAGGATCTCAGCGGCAGACGAGGAGAAGGAACCTCCTGGTCACAGGAACTACACGAGCATTGCGCTCGAGAAATTCAAGGATGCAAAGACCTCCATCAAGGATTACAGCTAACTTTTCAGGGTGTAAATGGAGAGAAGGCACATCTCCACGCTCACGAATTCTACACGAGAATTGCGCTTGAGAAAATGAAGGATGCAAAGACCTCCATCAAGGATTACAGCTAACTTTTCACGTTGGAAATGGAGAGAAGGCACATCTGCCCTGCATATTTATCCACGAAGATGCCACCGTTTTGTGCAATACCTCTACTCAACTGGAGTACTTTCTACTGGCTAATCAGTAAATGCTACCTCGTTGGGGAAATGTATAGTGCCTTTCCTACACTACAGCTGCGTAAATCACCCTCCCTCCCTCCCTCGTGGGCATTCCTGCTGCACGATCACATGATCGTGCAGCAGGAATGCACAAAGAGGCATCGGGGAAAGGAAAACCCTTTCCTTTCCCTCGATGCCTCTTTTGATTCAAACCCCCTCCCCGAGCCAAAACTCACCTGATTTCCCCGACGCGCTGGAAGCAAATGGCTTCCAGTGCGTCGGGAAGAAAGGAAACCCTCAATGATGTCAGCGCGCCTCGCGCGCTGACGTCATTGATGGAGAGGCGGGGGAGGCAGGGGAAGCCCTTCCCCTGCCTTCCCCCAAAAAAACCCGACGATCGGATTCCCACTGGGGGAGCGCCAGCGCTTCCCCGTGGGTGGTCTTATGACGAGCTGGACTCGTCATGAGCAGACGAGCACTGTGTGCCATGACGAGTCCAGCTCGTCATAAGCACCGAAGGGGTTAACAATCTTATTGATAGAATCTGAAAACAGCAAAAAAGGCAAACTGAATATGTTATGTAATTGTACAATTATGTTGTGTTCTTAAAACTATAATATTATATGTTATAACTGTATTTTTCTTCTCTTTTACAGACCCAAATTCTAAAGTTTGAAACTTTTTATATTTAGATTATAAAAAAAGAACTGAACAAATTGTTTCAATGACTTTCATATCTACTATAAAAAAGTTAAGATTAAGTAACCCAAGCACTACCCATGCAGTACTACATTCACCTGTGCACTACCCATACAGTCCTCTAAACACCTAGACACTACTCATTCACACCTTCAATTACCCAGGTAGTACCCATGCAGTCCAGCAATCACCCTGTCACTTCCCATGCACTCCTCCAATCACCCACCCAGCACCATGTACTTATCCAATCACTTATAAATTCAGCATGCACTCTCCTTGCAGTACTCTAATCATCCAGTCAGTACCCATGTACTCATGCAATGACCCAGGCACTAACCATGCACTGCTACAATCACCTGTGCACTTCCCATACAATCCTCTAACCGCCTAGACACTGCTCATTCACACCTTCAATTACCCAGGTAGTACTCATGCAGTCCAGCAATCACCCTGTCACTACCCATGCACTGCTCCAAACACCCAGCCAGGACCATGTACTTATACAATCACTCCACCAAAACCCAAGCACTTATAAATTCACCATGCACTCTCCTTGCAGTACTCTAATCATCCAGTCAGTACCCATGTACTCATGCAATGACCCAGGCACTAACACATGCACTGCTACAATCCCCTGAGCACTACCCATGCAGTCCTCTAACCACCTACACACTACTCATTCGCTCCTTCAATTACCCAGGTAGTACTCATGCAGTCCAGCAATCACCCTGTCACTACCCATGCACTGCTCCAATCACCCAGCCAGCACCATGTTCTTATCCAATCACTTCGCCAATTCCCAAGCAGTTGTAAATTCACCATGCACTCTCCTTGCAGTACTCTAATCATCCAGTCACTACCCATATACTCATGCAATAATCCAAGTAATATCCATGCACTGATGCAATCACACATGCAGTACCCATGTAATTCTCCAATCACACAGTTAGTATCCAAGCACTCATGAAATCACTCCGCCGCTACCCAACCACTTATGAAATCACTCAGCCACTACCCATGCACTCTCCCAATCACCCGAGCACTACCCATGTACTCATGCAATATCCCAAGCATTACCCATGCACATATGCAATCACACATGCAGGACCGATGCAATTCTCCAATCACCCAGTTAGTATCCAAGCACTCATTAATTCACTCTAGAACTACCAAAGCTCTTATAAAATCACCTAGGCACTACTCATACACTGTCCCAATCTGCTAAGCACTACTCATGTACTCATGTAATAACCTAAGCATTACCCATGCATTGATGCAATCACACATACAGTACCCATACAATTCTCCAATCACCCAATTAGTATCCAAGCACTCATGAAATCACTCCGCCTCTACCCAAGCACTCATGAAATCACTCCACAACTACACAAGCACTTATGAAATCACCCAGGAACTACCCATACACGGTCCCAATCTCCCAAGCACTACCCATGTACTCATGCAATAACCCAAGCATTACCCATGCACTGATGCAATCACTTATGCAGTACCCATACAATTCTCTAATCACCCAATTAGTATCCAAGCATTCATGAAATCACTCTGCCACTACCCAACCACTTATGAAATCACCCAGTCACTACCCATACACTGTCCCAATCTCCCAAGCACTACCCATGTACTCATGCAATAACCCAAGCATTACCCATGCACTGATGCAATCACACATGCAGTACCCATACAATTCTCCAATCACCTAATTAGTATCCAAGCACTCATGAAATCACTCTGCCACTACCCAAGCACTCATGAAATCACCCAGGCACTACTTATACACAACTCCAATCACTCATGCACTACTCATGCAATCCTCAAATTACCCAGGGACTACCGATACACTCTTTCAATCACCCAAGCACTACCCATGCACTCTTTCAATCACCCAGGCACTACCCATGCACTCATACAAGCACCTATGTAATACTGATGCACTCATACAATCACCCTGGCCCTACCCATGCACTCTTTCAATCACTCAACCACTACCTATGTACTCATGCAATAACCCAGACACTACTGATGCACTTATGCAATCACCCAATCACTACAGATACACTCTTCCAATCACCAAACCACTACTTATATACTAATGCAATCACCCAGGCATTATCCATCCACTCATGCAATAACTCAGGCATTACAGATACACTCGTGCAATCATGCAGGCACTAGTCATGCACTCATACAATCACCCATGCACTACCCATGCACTGTTTGAATCAATCAAGCCCTACACATATACTCATGCAATCACCCAGGCATTAGCATGCAGTTATTTGTTTTTTTTAACCGGATAAGGTAGTTCTGAAAAGAACTCTTTTTTTTCTTCTTTTTAATTTTTTTTTGTGTTTTTTAAACTATATTGTGATTTTTTTTGGTGTTTTTTGAAAAAACAAAAAAACAACAGAGAAAACTGTTAACTTTTGGAATTAAATAGTCATTCCAACACAAAATCAAAAAATTAGCAATGAAGGTTTCTTGCTGCAGAACAAACAGCATCAACCGACTGCTCCCCACAACACAATACAGTCTTGCATTTCATGCAATGTTGTTCAAGGGTTGCAAACTCAGGACGAATGTCCGGTCCTCGAGATGAGGAGCTTGAGGCTCCAGAAGTGCTGGGAGCAGCTCCTGGTCACCTTCCTGCATGGCTTCTTGTGCACGTCGGAGCTGTTCACGTGCCAGATGTCTCGGGTGGATTGCTTGAAGATGTTTAAACATACTTGATGTTCCCCACGAATACTTCTTATCGCTTCCTCTTGATAAAATTCTTGGGCAAAGTGTACAGCTCACCTTTCTAGCATTCACCTTTTTTTCACCATCTGGAATGGTGAAAAACTTCCAGACAATAGATTCCTTCCTTTTTTTTAGAGGTTGGTCAAACTCTTCATCATCTGAAGGAAGATCTGCAACAGGAGTTGAAGAAGCCATTGTAGAATTTTTCAGCAAACACCAAAAAAATTCACTCACTTGCTGAAAAAACACAGCAGGTGTGTCTCCAGTGAAACTGCAGACAGAATGAGAAAAATGGGTGGGGTCCTTCAACTGCTAGAATGGAAAACCTTGTCCACCAATAAAATACCTTGTTTTAAAGTCACATGGGAGTCGCGCACGCGGCGCGCAACCAGCACGCAAGCGTCGCGACTCTGCGAAGATATATTAAACAATAAAATAACTTTATTGTAACTACAAGTATATGACTTTTATAATTAGTTTACATAATCTCTTGCTCTCATATACACATTAAAGAAATATACATATAGTTTTAAAACATAAAAGAATTTACGGGGGTCGCGCACCCGGCGCGACCCCATACGTATATGTTGTTACGGTGGGCCCGGCACCGCGCACCCCAAATGCGCACACGCCGCAACCCCATACGTATATGATGTTACGCGGGGCCAGGCCCCGCGCACCCGTTGAATACCAAACGCGCACACAACGCGACTTCCGCAAACTATATTTAAGAATCATATAACTTCAATGCAAATACAAATATATGATTTTTATAATTAGTTTAGATAATGTATTACTCTAATATACATATTACAATTATATACACATAGTTTTAACACATAACAAAAATTACGAAAATCGTGCACCCAGCGCGACCCCATACGTATATCACGTTACGCGCAGCTCAGCATCGCACACCAGTCGCATACCAACCGTGAATCCGCGCACCCACCGAGATAGGTACACAATGGGTACGCGACTCCACTTTTTTTCCCCCAAAAATAATATTTTAGAAAACACAAGACATTACATAATTTAAAAAAAAATAAGAAAAAAATATTTATAGGATATTACAGTTACAAAATATCACAAAAAAATACTTAGCAAGTTACAAAAAAAAAAGACAAGTTTCATAAATATTATACTTAGAAATTAGCATTTAAAAAACCTTTGAAATTCACTGAAAAAACCATAGGTTTCAGGAACGTATAGTTAGAAATTAGCATTTAAAAACCTTTGAAATTCACTGAAAAAACCATAGGTTTCAGGCACGTTATAGTTAGAAATTAGCATTTAAAAAACCTTAGAAATTCACTGAAAAAACCATAGGTTTCAGGCACGTTATAGTTAGAAATTAGCATTTACAAAACGTTAGAAATTCACTGAAAAAACCATAGGTTTCAGGGCTGTTATAGTTAGTTCGAAATTTCACCAGTGGAATTTGGCCGTTATAGTTAGCTCAGCTAACTATAACTCGTGCCCCCGCAATGCACTGCTGATGACGTCACATATTACATCATTCATGACATGGTCAGTGACATCACTGATGACATCTCAAATGACATCACTGATGACATCACTGACAACATCATCCACGTGATAATCTGATGCACCTCCTCATACCCTAATATAACCTTTCATACACCCACTCTAAAATACAAACTCCCATTTTTGAAACTATAGATACACCAACACCAGTTACTACATACCCACTCACCGATTTCTAGGTCTACACACACATCCACTCCTTCACCCATACAGTCACTCATACATGCAGTCACTCATCAAAACACACTCTATCATATGCACTTATACACCTATACAGTCACACACCGCCACTCACCCATACAGTTAATTACGCACCTAGTCAGTCATGTAAAGAATCAATCACACTCCCATTTACTCACCTATACAGCTATACACACACCACCTCACCTATTCATACAGATACTAACACATACTTACTCTCTTATACAATCACTGACACAAGCACACACTCATCCATACAGCCACTATCACTCACTCTCACATATAGTCATTTATATACTTCAACACTCACATATACTACCTTTCACATATGTAGTTACTCACACATATACCATTGAGATAACCATTCACTCACCAACACAGCCATACGCACACTCACTCACTCATACAGCCCTTCACAGACACACTCTTGAACCCATACACCCAGTGAATCATCCACTTACACATCTATGCACAAAGTCACACACCCCCCACCCACCCACACAAACACTCAGGCACCCATATAAATACTCAGGCAACCAATCAATAACCAATATAGACACTCATATAGCTACTCACCAACCCATGCAGCAGCTTACACAACAACAGACACACTGATACAGACATTCACACAATTAAGTCACTAACCCATGCATTCACTAAAACTCATTTATTCACTCACTTATACAGTCACGCACCTACTAAATCCTCCATCATGACACTAATAAACCCACTCATTCTTCAATACATCTTGGCATATATATAAAACATATTTAAACTTTACTGAAACACACATTCACTGGATGATGTCATCAGTGATGTCATTTGAGATGTCATCAGTGATGTCACTGACCATGTCATGAATGATGTAATATGTGACGTCATCAGCAGTGCATTGCGGGGGCGCGAGTTATAGTTAGCTGAACTAACTATAACAGCCGAATTTCACTGGTTTTGTACGAGTGAAATGTCGAACTAACTATAACGTCCCTGAAACCTGTGTTTTTTTAGTGAATTTCTCAGGTTTTTTTAAATGCTAATTTCTAACTATAATGTGCCTGAAACCTATGGTTTTTTCTGTGAATATATAAATAAATAACAAAAGGACAGCCGCCATTTAGGGTTTTTTTTGTTGCAGAGATCCAGCGGTACTCCTGCGGGATTTAAGCTAAATTTGCAGGGTTTATTGTGTAATTTTGGCCATGGGGCATGGGCGTAGGAAGTGTGGGGGATGCGAGGGACATATCCCTCCAAGATTTTGGAGTGGGGGACACGGGTGACAATGGTGGGGGGACAAATAATTTCCCTTCTGTGATTCTTAGGGCCGTTAGCATGTGAAAGCGCTATCTATAATGGCACTGCACTGGACCAGTGACCTGTCTCCAGTTATCTGTGACCAATCTGATAGTCACAGCATAAAGTCATAAAGATGACTTCACAGAGTCCACCCGCCCTCTGCCCTTTTGTTATGCTGCACCCCTCCAGGAATTCTTTTTCACTTCGCAGCCACAGCTGCCTGCAGTCTGCACTTCCTGGACAAAGGGAGAGAGATCGTTTGTTAATTGCTGATTGATCCTGCCCCTCCTCAGTGCTATCCTACCTGCCGCCTTGAAAGCCGAGCCCTGAAGACAGCACTAACATTTGGGAAGCAAGGTAAGCAGTATTGGCCTAGATGCTTTACCATCCATGCAGTGAGCATCCTCACTGCAAGCTCTGAACTCATTATTTTCTTCAAAGCAAATGAAAGTGATAATGTGGGCACTCGCAACCTACAGGGAACTCCGACAGTGAGAGCTGCAGAGCTCAATGGCCATAAAGTGCCTTTTTAACATGGTCAAGAGGGTTCGCACCCTCCTTATCAGTTAATCTGTCTGATGAGGCTCGGACTCCCGAGACTACCAAGAGCAGGGCTTGTTTTCAGATGGTTGCTGCTCGGTTTGTTCACACTCCTCAGCACCTTCCACACATCACACCCATCATCACTGGCTCTTTGCCCACTCAGCCTTCCCCTCTCGCCATCTCTTCTCACTCTCTACCGCCCACATATTTTGGTTTCCTTATCCATCCACTTTGTTCTTTCTTTCCCTTTTTTGCTTACTTCTACACTCTTCCCACAACCCACATCCAGTTTTACTTATTCTGCCTTTTGTGACTTTTACTTCTCAATATGCGTTCTGCCTACTCACTTTCCTGTGTATTCCTCTGCCCACATCGGTGTCGAATTTACCTACTACATGCCCTCTTTTGGTCCTCTGTTTTTTATTTCTTCTTCTCTTCTCTATATCTGACACTGCTAACTTCACTCTGCCTCCTCCTCATTGTCTCTTCTAATAATCTTTCTTACTACAATTCTCTCAGGGTCTTTGCTACAATGTACTTTTCCCTCTTCTCTCTGTCTTCCCTTTTTTCTTTGCCTTCTCCCAGAGTCCATTTTCTCCCACATATTATTCTAATTCCCACACATTATTCTCACATGCCTATCAGGGTATTTTCTCTCCCATCTCATGTTTAATCTCCCCCTCGCAGATCTCCATTTAGCCAAACCAGTAAAATCCAGCCAGATTTTGTTTAGAGTGATCCATAATGAATATGTATGGAGACCAGATATATTGAAGGAATTTGAGGAGAGAATATTTGCATATTTGTTGTCCCTTGTAAAAATATAGTGGAGTTTACTCGTTTTTAAAATTTGATTAGTAAGACTTCTATTGTAGAAGCTGTAAATGAAGTTGTCTTTTACCGGGTCTCTGCTATTGTCACTTTATGTTACGTTAAGTGTATTTATTTAGTGCAATGTCTGAGAAAGCTTCTTGGCAGTGTTGCAAAAACACATAACTAGTCAACAACAGCTGCAAAAACACCAAGGTTCAAATTTCAAACTGGTAGAGAGCAGGATAAAAGGGGCTTGTTGTTTAAAATGGCTAAATTTAATACCTTTCCTAAACTGAATAAGTCTTGTCTCCACTCCCTGAGAGAGGGTATACAGGTTCCACCATTTTTTGCCACCAATGAGAAAGCCTTGTGCTCAAAGGTGATAGTTCTCATTTTGAGCACCATCAACTGATCAGAAGAACGTGAAGCTGACGTGGCAAATGCGATTTGAACTGTGACTTTGAACAATGGCCATGTCCTTATAAACAGTCCTACTCTGAATGAGAAGCCAGTAAGCACGGCTGAAGTGTGCACTGATCACCACTCAAGGCATACATGCTTGCAGATACACACACACGCATAGACACAGACTCACACAGAAACACACACACATACGCACAACAATATTGGCAGTGTGCAGGAAAAAATAATTAATGGCTCATTTCTTGGGACGTCACTCTCTCCAGATGGAATTTTGCTCCTGTAACACAATAATGCTAACGTTTTCAGACCTGTAAAATTTCATAAAAATCTGTAAAAAGAATTCTGAAGTCAGCATTTTATCTATTTGCATGACAACACCCCCAAACTAGTTGGTACGGTGGCTCAGTTAGATAAACGTTCTCTGCTAACGTCTGCTCTCATCTGAAAGTTGCAAGTTCGCATCCAGGCTCTCTAAACTGAGACCCCATCATAAAGTCAGCACATTGAATACTCTTAGAAACAGTAATGTTAAGGCCTGGTATTTGCAGGACTTAGAAACTGTAGAGTGTGTTATGGAGCGCTGTATTAAAAAGCAATTTGTTATGGCATCAAGATTTATATAGTGCCTTCTATAATCAGTATGGCACATTAGCGCTTCTTAACGTGGGCGATCATTTTGGTAGGGGTCTTCGATTTCCATCTAATATTCTGCATCTGCAGAATGCCGTACTATTTCCTGCTTTCTTGAGGCTGAGACAGAGGTAAACTGGTTCCTCAGGGATTCCTCCTTATTAATACCCAGTTCTAGTCTATGCTTGACTCAACTCTGTGCAGGGTCCTAAGGCTGAAGCTAGGCATTGACAGCTGCAAAGTGCCCACGCCCAGCTGACCAACATGGGGCCTTATCACTGGGAGGCCACCTGCCCTGGGCCTCACAGCTATGGTTTGGCGCTGTGAGGCCTAGGACCTCGCAATCGTTTCTCTGCAAAGAATAGGCCTTGCAGTGCTGGACAGGATTGTGAGGCCCAGATAAGGGACTCCACAGGGAAGGGAATACAACATTTTCCAGCTATCGCGACAAGAATTTTAGATTCTATTAAGGACACGGAGGCAAGGATTATGCTGTCTCAATTCCTTTACTACTCACAGCAGCCAATGAAAGTGAAACACATTAGTAGAAAAAACTACAATACCCATGAGGCTTTGAACCACGCCTCCTCATACAACATAGTAACAATGTCACTTCAATAAAACACTGAGTCACCATCCTGACTTCCTCTTTCTTTGCGTAAGTCCATAAGTGATCAAACCAGAAGAACAGTCTTTGGCTCCCAACGGAGAGCACAAACACCACTCCTTTCTCAACGGAGAAAAAGGTCAGATCCCTGAAACGTCCACGTTTGGCAGGACATCCGGAGCCTCCAACACCATCGCTTCTCAATTCTGTTTGGAGTCATTTCCTGAGAAACCAAAACACAAGTGTGAAAGAGAAGAAGAAACCCCAGGAGTTCCAATAGCAGGGTGGGAGAAAATCATCAGAATATTAACAACATGACAGTCGATTTCATTCTGATCCCAACGGGTGGGATAATCCTCGCCTCCGTGTCCTTAATAGAATCTAAAATTCTTGTCGCAATAGCTGGAAAATGTTGTATTCTATGTCAGGACCGGAGGCTTCTGATTATGCTGGTTCAAAGCTCATCAACAACCAGCGAAGCAACACTTGCAATTGGTTTTATAATAAAATTCCTTAAAAGTAGAGTCAGAAGACCAGTCTGCCGCTCTAAGAATATCTTCTAATCTAGACCCTAAGACATACGCTTTCGATGCCATAGAACCTCTGGCAGAGTGGGCACCATACACAGCCACATCAATTCCAGATTCAGCCATAATCCACCTGACCCACCTAGCTAAGGTAGCCGCTGAGACAGGCCGGAAAGGCCTCTGAACAGCAATTAACAATTGTCCTAAAGGATCAGCCCTGAGGTCTTTAGTACGTTCTTCATATACCTTTAAACATTGTAACACACACAATTTAGGATTAAGAGGAAAAGCGGGATACTCCACTGAACGGGACATCGTCTTGGTCCGTTTGGAAATGATGAAGGACACACCCTGTGGAGAAATTTTTTTACCAGCCAGATCCAAGGCTCTAACATCGGAAACTCTGCGACAGGATATTAGACACAAAAGCATGGCTAGCTTGGCTGACAACTGTTTAAGCGAAAGCTGATTATTGTCCGGCCAAGAAGCCAACAGGTTCAATACTTAGATACATCCCAGAGGGTAGAATATCTGGGGCGTGGGGGTTTAGCCACTCTAATACCCTTAAGCAACTTACAGACCAAAGGATGTAAGCCAACAGGTTTCCCTTCGATATGATCATGTCCTGCCGAAATAGCGGACCTGAAATTGTTGACTGACCTATAAGCCAACCCAGACTCTGCACATTCGGATAAAAAATTTAAGATTTCCGTAACATCTGACCCCACGGATGCTTTGACGTGCCGTGCGTAGCGACGGGTTCGGTTGAAAGCACCAACCCATCCATCGCTTCCATGAAGCCGAATTTCGTTTACGGGTGGACGGAGCCCAAGCCTGTTGCATAAAATCGGCAGCCGCCGATGAAAGTCCCTCAAGCATCTCGTGTCTCCGGAGAGCGTCCAAACCATGAGGGATAATTGGTTCTGCAGAACCAGCGGGAGGGGGAGACCCACTGGGTCCTGAAGAAGCAAGGGAAACGTGGGAAGAATGAACGGTAGATCCACCGACAACTCCAGAAGTGTCGGAAACCAGGATTGCGTTTTCCACAAGGGAGTAACTAGAACTAACAATGCCGCTTGGCGCCGGACTTGCACCGCCACCCTCTGAATCAAGGCGAAGGGCGGGAAAGCATAATTCCTCAGCGGACCCCAAGTCTGCAGGAACGCATCCGTTCCCGTCGCCAGAGGGTCCGGCCTCCAACTGAAAAACCGTGGAAGATGAGAATTGAGCCTGGAGGCAAAGAGGTCTATCTGACACGGTCCTCGCATATGCATGATCTCTGCAAACAATGACGGATGGAGCCTCCAGTCACTGAAATCCTGAAGAAATCTGGAGTTCCAATCTGCCCACTCTGTTCAACCTGCCTGGCAGATATTCTGCTACCACTGAGATCTTGTGATCCAGGCAAAAATGCCAAAACTCCTTCACAATATTGGCCAAAATTCTCGATCGTGTTCCCCCTAGGCGGTTGATGTACCTCACCGCCGACACATTGTCCATCCGCAGAAGGATGCAACAGTTGCCTTTGACCGGCGAAATGGACATTATTGCGAACAACCCGGCCAGAAGTTCTAGGCAATTGATGTGTAGACGCAACTCGTCGGCGGACCATCGCCCGCCGGTAGAAAAGTCTCCACATCGTGCGCCCCATCCCCATCTGCTGGCGTCGGATTCTATAACGACGTCCGGGGAGGTACCAAAAATCGCCCTGCCGTTCCAAGCCACCATGTGGTCCAACCACCAATGAAGCTCTTCTCGAGCTTCCTCTGATAGCGGGATCAGATGGTCGTAATGGAAGCCCTTCTGAAGATAAAATATCTTGAGGCGCTGTAACGCTCTATAATGCAGGGGTCCGGGGAAGATTGCTTGAATGGAGGAGGCAAGAAGCCCCACTATTCGTGCTAACACCCGAAGCAAAATCATCTGTTTGGTCAGAGTAGCAGAGATTTCCCGCTTGATCGATCTGACCTTGGTCATCGGCAGCAGCAGCTGAGCCGAGATAGAGTTGATTTGGAACCCCAAAAACTCTATGAGTTGAGAGGGAGTCGTCACCGACTTCTGGAGGTTTATAACAAAGCCTAGCTCCTGCAGGAGGGAAATCGTCCAATGCAGGTGTGTGCGGAGGAGATATTGGTCTTGGGCCAGAATAAGCATGTCGTCTAGATAAATGATGAGCCGCACGCCCATCTCCCATAACCGAGAGGTCCCCGTTTTCAACAACTTCGTGAACACCCAAGGTGCTGAGGACAGTCCGAAAGGTAGAGAGCGCGGTACTGTACCATTGCCCCTTCCACTGAAATTGGAGAAATTTCTGTTGGGAGGGGCAAACTGGCACCGTAAGGTAGGCGTCCTTGAGATCCAGCCGTACCATATAATCTCCCTCCAGGAGCAGATCTCTTAGAAGATGGATCCCTTCCATCTTGAAGTGTCTGTATACCACGAAAGGATTGAAATCTCTTAAGTTTAAGACCAATCTTTGGCCTCCTCCCTTCTTTTGGACTAAGAACACGTTGCTGCAAAAACCTTCGGGAATGAAGGGTCCCACTGCAATGGCGTGCTTGTCCAAAAGCTCTACCAGCTCGGAGTCTATAAAAGTTTGTTCTTGAAGGGAAAAACGGAGAGGCGGAGGGATCTGCGGCTGAGCCGGAAACTGCGTGAGCTCTATCTGGTAGCCCTGCACAGTCTGCAGCATCCACGCATCCGACGTGACCTGCACCCAGTTCTTGACAAAAAAACGCTAATCTGCCCTCCAAAGGAATTTTGGGGAGTAGGGATGCACTTACCAGAGGATTGGTTGTCAAAGTTCTTGTATCCTCGATTGACATCTCTGTTGAATCTGCCCCTGTATCCACGGGACCTGGAGGGATAGAATCCCGCTTGTTCGGGCTCTTGGGTGTACCCCCTGCGTCACGGGGCAAAGCCACGTTGAGGACTGGGATTGGAGTAGCGGCCGGTCGCACGTCCCCTGCTGCGCCCGGCCCTGCCAGAGACCTGGTGGAACACTCTTTTGAGTGACGATTGTGATTTGTCCAGGGATGCAAACGTGTTGACAAACTTGGCAATATCCTTGATGAACTTGTCCCCAAAGAGTTGTCCCTCAGCGAGGGTGCCCGGTTCCGCATCCGCCAGATCCGCCAATTGAGGGTCAATTCGGAGTAGGACTGATTTCCTGCGCTCGGAGGAGAGAGCACAGTTCGCATTCCCTAGCAGGCAAATGGCTCTTTGGGTCCAACCGGCTAACACTTCTGGGTGAATGGCCGCCCCTGTCTCCTGCACTTGTAAAGCTAGTTCTAGAATCTTAGCTAGGGGCCCTGAGACATCAAGGACCTTGTCTTGACAGGCCTTAAGGGCGCGGTCAATGCCCTTTTTTGGGTCCTTTTTATACTTCTTAAGGAAAGTTGACATGGATGAATCAATCTCGGGAGTAAGGGCTACTTTGTGCGCTAAGTCCAGGTGGGGGCATTCGGACTTTAGTTGCGCTCTGACATCTTTATCAAACCCTTTCCGGAGGTGTGCTTGCATGTACTCTGCGACCGCTGAAGGGGGGGCCCAATCGGCGGAGCGGGGATGGACAATGTCCGATGGGTCAAATAAGAAAGGAGTGGCCGGGGCTGGAGGGGACGCTGCGTGCTTACGCTTTTTTGCGCGCTTGCGCGGTCTTGACTCCTGCGAGGAGTCCGTGTCGGTGCCAGCATCGGTAGTGGTGATTAGCACTGGCGCGGGGAGAGCGGGGGGGGAGGTGGGGTTAGGCGCCTCCAGAATGGCCTGTTCTTTGGTCTTGCAAATGGAAGAATACACAGAGGCGTGCGGCCACGACTGATCAGAAGGGGCATCAGAAGGAGGAACAGGGTCCGGGATAAGCGCAGGGGCGGGTTTTCCTGAAACAAGTAGCTCTAAGCGCTGGGAGATGGGCATAAGCGCAGAGGATACCATCTTATCTAGCCTGGCGCCTAATTTCTTATCTATGATGTCCTCCATGGACTCTTCGTAGTAATAATCATCCCCCTCACCCCCAGGGGTGTCACACGCAGCCACCTCCTTCTCGTAGACCTCACAGTCAGACATCATTAGCCACACACGTGGGTAACTCTCAATCCCCAAGGGGTTAACTCAAATTATACAGCCTCAAGTCCTCCAAGGAACCAGGGCGTCGGTTGGGAGCAAGCTGGGGCAGGGTGGGCCATCGAGGTACCAATAACCCTAACAGCAGGTCTGAAAAGAGGGCTTGAGTCCCCAAAGCCTGTTGTGTCAGGGTCTCCAAAAATTTGCCTTGACTCAGTACAGCAGTAGCTGGTCAGTCAGGGGTTAAAGAAAAACTGGCTTTCTGCACGTGCGCGCTGATGACAATATAACAGTTATGGCCCGGTACCGGCTCCAACCTCCTGCCGCTGCGTGAGAAACTCCCGTTTCAGCCCGGGAGAGGCGTCAGCTCCAACTTTAACTATCGGGTCCGCACGCGTGCACTGACGCGTGCGGGATCCCGAGACGTACGCCAGCGCCGAGCTGGGCTCCTGGCGTGCGCCTCGCTCTTGCGGGGGGCCCAGACCCCTCGCGCGCACAAACGGACGGCCGGAACTCACCGGACTCGTCCCAAGGAACAAACAAGAAAGAGAGCAAACAGCGCAACACGCGCTGGGGGGGAGAAGGAAGGAACAAGCACCGGTGAGAGGCGACGTGAGCGAACGCCCTAATTAGGAGCTAATGCCGGTATGATTGCGCGTGAAGGCTAAAATACATAGTCATTCATGCAATTAATTTCAATTCACTATCCCCACATTATAAGAACACAATACAGTAATAAGTCATGGCGAAGACAAAGTCAATTCAATAACACTGAGGCACTTATCTTGACTGCGGAGCAGCAAAGAAAGAGGAAGTCAGGATGGTGACTCAGTGTTTTATTGAAGTGACATTGTTACTATGTTGTATGAGGAGGCGTGGTTCAAAGCCTCATGGGTATTGTAGTTTTTTCTACTAATGTGTTTCACTTTCATTGGCTGCTGTGAGTAGTAAAGGAATTGAGACAGCATAATCAGAAGCCTCCGGTCCTGACATAGAATCCCCATCCCCTGGGGTTCACATCGCCTCACCTTATGTGCGATGCTCAGGGTAGGAAAGGCCTCCATCCGGTTTAAGCACTGATAGTGTGGCACAGCGAGGCCTAGGGTAGGGGCCCTGGGTAGAGTGGCCAGTCTCTGTATATTTATTTTTACATATATTCTAATTGGAGGGCGGACCCAGCCAAGAAAACTCTTTCTCTCCCCCTTCTTTTGTTGACAGTCTCTGTATATGGCAGGTTTGTCCTGTATTTTGGGATCCAGTCCAGCGCTGCCCACACAAAGGCACTGCAGGATACCCATAGTCCTGCACTTTTAACCCTTACAAAGGACTAACAACTCTCAGGCCTTGATGAGTAGTGAAAGAGATGCTTGTAGCTAGAAGGGAGGCGCTGCAGCAAAGGAAGGGTCTTACAAAAAGCAGCTTCTGGACAGCCTTCAGCCACTGGGATGCAAACAGCCTTGAATGACTGAATGAGACCCATGTTCAAGATCTGTCCTGGAAGAATGGCCTTGTTGTCCATTTCTTACATTAAAGCTGTTTCAACGTCCTGCCCCAATGTCAACTAAGTGGATAAGACACAGGAAAAATATTATTTGCCCAGGATCAAACAGTTGGTATAGTTAGTAAAGCCGAGCCTGCAGCACACTGCTACTTGGTGCAAAGGCTACACAGAGCAACTAAATTATGCAGCAAGAAAAGGCAAATTGTGCTGCGTACTGCAGCACATTACATGATAGTAGTACTTGTGTGTCATTTTTGCACTTGTTAACACTGTCTGGGCACACGATGGCCCTCATTCATACAAGTTTAACACCAAAATATAGCAATAAGTAACAGAAAGGTGACCAGTCAACCTTTGAAAAGGGCCTTTCACTGCCCAGCAACATGTTTTGCTGTGTTTTTAGTAACTTTTGAACCGTTTGAGCTAGAAACAATTTGTTTTGGGTTAAACCAGCAGATGATGGTTTATGTGGCAAATGCAGCAAATCCATAATGATACGAAAAACACCATGGCCCACAATCACATAATGCCAGTGGCTCTGGCTATATATTTACCACTGTATTTCATTTAGGTGCATATACCATCTGACTGGGCACGTCTCCCCTCCCAGGTAATATTCAGCCTATTTTGTAATCACATGCTTGCTAGCAAATTTTACATGGAATCAAAATACTCTCAATCTTACAAAAAAAGGAATATGTTCAGAAAAATTAATGTCTAAGAGCACACTGGAGGCCAAGGTTAAAGAAACTTGTCTCCTGGTTCGACATTTTCAACTAGTCCACCAGATCACAACTGTAGTGTCCGTAATTCCTATGACAAGGCCAAGGGGCTGCTCTTCCCAGGAAAACATCATTCTAGTCATGATGTTTATTTCCATCATATTTAGGTGAAATTGTAAAGCTGAGATTTGATGTCAAATATTCCAGTTCCATGGCTATAACTTTTCCAGTGGACAAGGCCTGTGGCAGTGGGTAATTACTTGACAGTATACATGGTAGATACTGATATATACTACTGGTGTTTCAAAGCTTAACAATTTCATTCCATTGGCATATCAGAGTCCATTGTCTAAACTTGTTGCTCTAAATTTGCAATAGCAAGCAGCAAGGCTTATTACAGAAGGTGGTAAAGGGATTAGAACTCAAATATAGCATATATAGCAATCACAATCAATAAACTCAATCTCCAGCCAAGTTATTTTAAGAGGGCTTGAGTCACCTTCCTTTATCTTTACCCATCCCTGAACATCAAAGTTACCCTCATCTCTCTTTACTGATCTATACCCGCCTCTGAAACCTCAGATCACCCTCACCTCTCCTTACCTCTACTCACCCCTGATCCCTCAAGTCACCCATACTTCCCTTTGCCTCTACCTACCCCTGAGCCATCAAGTCATCCTTACCTCCCATTAACTCTTCCATCACTAAACCCTAAATTCACTTTTATTTAAATAATGAAAAGTATGTAATTTAAAGAAAAAAACCTACCATGGTGGTAAAAACTGTGTGGTAAAGGCTGTGAGGTGAAGGCTCTTTCCCCTCAGGCAGGTCAAAAATGTTTAGGGGGCACTGTCATTTCTTTTATATCCTTCAGTATATTTGGCAATTTGGCAGGAATTTTCGCCTTTTTGACAGTTTGCCCCTTCCCTCCACCCACACCCTATACTTTAGGTCTCCCCTGAGACAGCAAGAGCACGTTGCTTGCAAGACATTTTGTTTACCTAGGGGCCTGAGAGCCTGCCAATTGGTTGGTTTCATTGTCACTATCATTTCCTTGCTTTTCCTTAGTCAGCAAGTTACTTCCTGTTCCTGTTTTTGTCACTACAACAAAATGTTCTTTACTGACAAGCTGGTCAAATGGCAAATGCAATTCTCTCTCTTCCTGCTGCCTGATCTCCCTCTTCACACTTCACAAAGAGTAAAATTGATGCACATTATTTGGCTCACACAACACAAATCACCAGCCTATGTGCAGCACACCGTTCTTGAAAGAGGTGGTTAAATACATTGGATGTAATGTACCACAGCCACAAATGAGAAGTCATTTGGTTGTATCTATAATGTACTATTCCATAAAATATCTCCATTCTTGCTCTGCATCTTGTGCCCTGCTTAAGAGGGGCTTCCAAATGGGATCTGACTGACTTCAATAGTCAAACACACACACAAATGGGCATATTAGCAAGACCGGCGATAAAATTATCGCCGTTTTAGCGGCAGGAAACTGCCGCTAAAGCGGCGATAATGGGCTTGCTAATATGCGTTATGGAATTCCAATAGAAGCCCAGGTTAGATGTCCTGCACATCTAACCTGGGCTTCTATTGAATTCTATAACGCATATTAGCAAGCCCATTATCGCCGTTTTAGCGGCAGTTTCCTGCCGCTAAAACGGCAATAATTTTATCGCCGGTCTTGCTAATATGCGCCAGAATCTTATACCATACATGTATCACCTGCTCACTGTATACACACACACACACACACACACACACACACACACACACACATACTAAACAGGAACATGGGATTTTGGCTCCTAGTTCTGTTTCACCATTCTCAATTGCCTTTGAAACTGTGTGGTGTTTTAAGCCTCATGGTAGCTTGGCCCATGGTACTGCTATTAAAGATTATGTCTTCAGCCCCTAAGTTTCATTTCCATGTACTTGTGCCACCATTTAATAACTGCAAAAAGAACAATTGATGGACAGAATGCAGAACAATGTCATACATTCACTCCAGTACAGAGATCTGGACCTAAATCCATCGTTTATTTGCTCACCATGCCATTCCAGTTTGGACCCAGCCATATGCAAATCAGTCTTGACCCTGTGCCCGATGGGAACAGTCGAGCCCGAAATGCCAGTCCAGGTCCTCCCTGGACTGGAAACAAGCATCCTAGGACCCGTTTCAAGCTTTCAGCCCTCATCAGCCAGGATAGCTTGACTCCAGTGGCATGGAGAGCACGGGACCCACATCTGGGCATACCCGTCCCACTCGGGGTGACAAATGCAAAAAGAACAATTGATGGACAGAATGCAGAACAATGTCATACATTCAACCCAGTACAGAGATCTGGGCTTAAATCCATCGTTTTTTTGCTCACCATGCCATTCCAGTTTGGACCCAGCCATATGCAAATCAGTCTTGACCCTGTGCCCAATGGGAACAGTCCAGCCCGAACTGCCAGGCCAGGTCCTCCCTGGACTGGAAACAAGCATCCTAGGACCAGTTTTGGGCTTTCAGCCCTCATCAGCCAGGATAGCTTGACTCCAGTGGCATGGAGAGCACGGGACCCACGTCTGGGCATACCCGTCCCACTCGGGGTGACAAATGCAAAAAGAACAACTGATGGACAGAATGCAGAACAATGTCATACATTCACCCCAGTACAGAGATCTGGGCCTAAATCCATCGTTTTTTTGCTCACCATTCCATTCCAGTTTGGACCCAGCCATATGCAAATTAGTCTTGACCCTGTGCCCAATAGGAACAGTCCAGCCCGAACTGCCAGGCCAGGTCCTCCCTGGACTGGAAACAAGCATCCTAGGACCGGTTTCGGGCTTTCAGCCCTCATCAGCCAGGATAGCTTGACTCCAGTGGCATGGAGAGCACGGGACCCACGTCTGGGCATACCCGTCCCACTCGGGGTGACTCGTGGGTCCCTTGCTCACTGTGCCACTGGATTCAAGCTAGCCTGGCTGATGAAGGGTGACATACCCTGAAACCGGTCCCAGGATGCTTGTTTCCGGTCCAGGGAGGGCCTGGCTTGACAGTTCGGTCTGGACTGTTCCCATGAGGCACAGGGTCAAGACTGATTTGTATATGGCTGGGTCCAAACTGGGATGGCGTAGTGGGCAAAAGGACGATGGATTTAACCCAGATCTCTTGACTGGGGGAGAATGTCTGAATCATTCAGCATTCCGTCCATCATTTTTTGCAGATACACCATTTAATAACTGAGAAGGACCATCTTTGTGCCTCGCTTTCATAACCAGAGCCTCTTTCAACTCCAAATCCACAGACTGAGCTCTGGCTCACCTGAACTATTCCCTGGCGTCCAGACGTGGGTAGGTCCCACTCCCTGGAGCACCGAATTGGTGGTAACTCCCTTCCATCACTGTTGCAGCTGTCTTGGACATCCAGGCTGATGCCCTACGTCATCCTCTTAGAGGTTCGCGAGAAGGACGAATTCTCTTGATTTATCTTTTTGTCCCCTCTCCTGGATTACCTTTGAATCCACAATACAGGGACCGTAAACCTTAGGATACCCCTCCGACCATCTCCTCAATTTCAGAGTAGATTAGTTTTCTTTCTTTTTTTCCCCCGGTCCTGATAAAACGCCACTCATCCATTAGGAGAATATAGGCGTGAAACATGTTGACCTTTTAACCACCTTCACCTCTCATCACACACATCGAGCTGCAGCAGGCTTAATTCTCCTTGCCAGCTACGACTCTTGTAGTCTGTTTTTAGCCATAGCATTAGTGTCCAGCTATTAAAGGTTCTCAAGGACACTCATAGCTATTTTAAATACACTCACTTCACCACTCTACTCACTACTGGGCTTATTTACAAGGCCCTTGCGCCACTTTTGCGTCACTTTCCCCATGTTAAAAATGACGCAAAAGTGGCGCAAGGGCCTTGTAAATCTGCCCCTACATGTCTGCCCCACCACCTCATCACATAGGGCCTTCCGACTTACCAACACAGAAGATCTTCGGCAAAGAGCCCCCCTGCGGGGCCGGTTGGGCATTGCAGCGCCAGCCCAACAAGCAGCTGCCCTATGATGAAGCATGACACCTCTTGGGGTGTGTGAGGGCCCTTGTTCCTTATTGGAGCTCACCCCCCTTCCTGTTCCTTCTCTCACCTGGTCTTCCGTTTCCCTCTGACCCACCCATCCCCTTCCTTAGGAACTGCATACCCTATTGTTTGACCTCACCTGAACTATTACCTGATGGTAAGTCTCCAGAGTCCCTGAGCAGAAGGAAACACTGCACCAACAGAATCCAGTATTCAGTCAGACCAGCAATTTACAGCCAGTAAGTGGATCAAGATAATTACAAAAAAGGGCAGTTGCTTCGACTACAGCTAATAATAAGTGTACTATATTGTTGTGTCTAGTGTAAAAAATGAAACATTTCTTGCCCAATATGTTTGGATACTTTTTGTCAAATTGTGATAATGCACTCCCTTTCTCAGCATCACATCATTTGTGCATTTTCTCTTTCTGTGCCGTGTACTGACAATTCTGTAGGATTGTACTTAATTTATTCTGACCAAAATCAAAAGCCTTACAATGTCTTATGATGTCCCCAACAGATTCATTTTTACCACAAGTACAAAAATACTTCGCTTTTGGAAACCTGCTTGACCACATAGTCTGTCATCTTCAGCTAACGGATATTTTTCAGGTAGGTTCCTCTGCCACTGTAAAATATGCTGCAGTGTCTTATGTATTGCTGAAACACTTTAGTCAGGTAAGATGCCGACTTAAATGCTCTTCTTGCTGTGGAAACCTAAGGGTGTTACAAAGCAGCTGGATAGACCTTCAAGGAAGCATTTGCACACACATCACTTTCCCTCACTGTCACACTACATTGGGAGAGGATCCTTACACTGGAGGCAGATTTTGCCCCTAACACTCCCTATGTTGATTACATGTGAGGGTGCACACAAAAGGCTGTTTGAAACTTTTAAACTGCCGTTAATTACTCTGTATGGCCCCAAATTGCAACTGCTACAAGCTTATTTGTTCCTTTTTTCTTAGAATGGACGTTTGGAAATTCTTTGCAAAGAAACAGCCAAGTGAGGTGAATCTATATTTAGATACCTCAGAAACGAATACGATCTATTGGATGATGATATGCCGGAGCTGCAGTCTACAATTCAATATGAAGTTGGGGCTACAGATTTAGAAATATAAAGTGATTACAGCCTGGTCCCAGGGACATTTTGTGGAGTTGTCACTGGCTCAGACTAATCAAGCAACAGTTCTTCTGCAACAAAAACCGGTGTTCAGGATAATGAGGAAACACTTGGAAGCTCAGTGGCACCAAACCAACTGCATGCGAGCACATTGCCTATTCAAATCATTGTAACCCAGTCACAAAAACAAAGAAAAAGCGCATTCTGCATTTTCAAGAAAGATGGTTCCAGGATTTAACCTGGCTGCATTACAGCGATAGAGAGGCAGGACTGCTATGCTTTCACTGTCAAAGGGTAAGTCACTGAAATTAACTGAGCTTTCCAGGAACACAGAGGTAGCATTTTTCAGCACCAGTTACACCAACTGGAAGAAGGCAATAGAAAGGTCCAAAAAGTACCAGACCAGTTATGCTCATTCATATGCACTGAGTCAACTAGTACAGTATAGAGGAGGACAATCAATCAATCAATAGTTATCACAGCAAGTCCAACAACAGAAACAACCCTGGCTTTGTCTTAACAAAATCATTCATACATAGCTCTTCTGGCAAAACAAGGCCTTGCACTTTGAGGTCATGATGACAGTGATGGAAATTTCCATCAATTTCTTAGTGCACAAGAAGAGGATGTACCTTCTTTGAAGCAGTGGATTGCAGCAAATCGAGCAGAATATCTCAGCCCAGACATCCAAAATGAAGTTCTTCAGTTATTGTCCCATGTAATTTTGCATCAAATTCATAAACATATTGGTGACAATCCATACGCAGTAACTGTTGATGGCACACAGGATATATCTGGCCAGGCACAAGAAATCTTATGTATTTGTTACACTGACCAAGATCTGTACCCTCATGAGGATTTTATTGGACTGCATCAGGGTGATAATATAACTGGTATTGCAATTGTAAAAGATGTTTTATGTCATCATGGTCTTTCTCTGTCAAAGCTGAGAGCACAAACAAATGATGGTGCAGCATATGGCAGAGAAATAGGGTGTACATGCATTAATACACCAAGAACAACCACTTGTTCTTTATGTCCATTGTGGAGCATATTGTAGAAGTCTGGTTACTCAGGCTGCAGCACATAAATGTTCCATAATGGAAGATGCACTACTTTATGCCCAAGAACTTGGAAATCTGTTTTGGCAATCTATGACATGCCGTACAATATTCTCAGACCTTGTCCAGCACAATGTAGAAGGCTCTGCAAATGTGTTAAAAATAAACCCACTGTGTCCAACAAGCTGGATGGTCTGTGTAAAAGATGTAGAAAAAAAGTAATTGATAATTATGAACCTGTTCTGGAAACCCTAGAACAATTATTAACATCCAAGTTCAGTAGTGATGTGTCTGCTCGTGGTTTGCTGGCACACATTTAGAGAGGAACAACTGTCCTAGGACTTCAGATTGCCCTCGAAGTACTGCAGCTTCTGGAACGTTTGAATATTGCCATGAAAGGAAGCCAGCAAACTATATCAGGGCTATTAGCTGCTGTGAATATAGCAAAAAGTGCAATACTAAAGCTTCGTAGTAATGAGTTGTTTGACAGTCTGCTCGATACCAATAATCACGTGACTGCTAAGTACCATCTTAATTCAATTGAAGTGCCAAGACTGCGCCGAATCCCTAAACTGATAAATGATGAAGCAGCAGAAACTTTTCATCCTGCAACCATCAGTGACTCTCTCCCTCAGTATTTTGAACTTTTAGATACCGTTTATTTTCATCTCACTCAGTGTTTTGACCAGGAAGGCATCCAAACATATGAAAAACTTGAACAGGTGCTTTTAATGGCATTGACTCTCTTGCTCAGTACAAAGAAACTGAACCTTTGCTGCTCTCAGCTCAATTAACTATATTTTCAAGTATGTTCAAGTAATCTTCAGTCCCGGAACTGGCACACATACCTCAAAAAATGCTACCAAGAGAAAGAGAGCTTTCTTTTCCCAGGTTGAGAAGCTACTACAGATTCTTTCGGTTAATCCAGTATCTTCTTGTGAGGCTGAGAGAGGCTTCAGTGGTCTGAAATGACTGAAAACTTGGCTAAGATCAACTATGTCCCAGAAAAGACTGAATCATGTTGCCATATGCAACATACATAAAGAGATGATGGACTCAGTTGACCTACAGACAATAGTGACATAATTTGTCCTCCGCACTGAACGGTGCATGAAATAATTTGGTTTTACAAATTAACCGCTTAACCGCGGCGGCAATTCCGCCGCGGTGCGGCGGTTTAGCGGAGTGGGCGGGGCCGCGTCAGCCAACGGACGTTCGCAGCACTACAGAGGTAGTGCTTGCGGCGGCCGTTGGCCGACGGACGCACGCATACGGGTTAAAGTTCATAATATTATTATTGATATCTGCATAAAAAACCAATATCTAATCAGTCCAATTACATTTTGAGATGTAGGAATGCCGCTAAGAGCATTTAATTTATTCTTCTTCGTCCAATCTTTGTTTGCTTGGTGCATGAAGATGCAAGATTCATATACATGTTTTTTTCACATTTGGTCTAATTACTTTGTGAATGCAAATAACAATAAAGCATACTTTCAAACTGCGACCACATGCCTGCCTTTCTCAATATTTCACTTCAAAACTATATGATTGTATTCGTTTAACGGGCGTACGGTCTCACACAACGGGCAATTTGTATAGGGTCACTGGAAAATCCAAAAGGTTGTCCCTGTCCCTCTCAGAAATTCAGTGTGTCCTATGCCCCTGCCCGGGGGTCCCTCTGGGTCCCCCTTTGGGGTATAGATAGCAGGGTATCTCTACCCTGCTTCCTTATATCAATTTTATAAAACTTCAGGACAGGGGACTAAGTCACTGAGTCCTGTAATGGCTGCCAGCAAAACTTTTCTCATTTTGCTGGCAGTCAATCAGAGCACTCGGTCGTGTGGGAGTCTGACTTCTGCTGGAACGAGATGGCCAAAGAGGGAAAAAAGCTCCCTAGGCCAATCAGAATGCTCTGCTTTTAAATTGGTACTCTCACAGACCCAATCATTCAGATATACAAATATTTATTTTTTAACCTTCATTTCTCTAAAACTACTGAATGAATTTACACGAAAACACAAAAAGCACAATCTGGGGAACTTCCTGCCAAATTGGGTGTCATTTCATTCAGCAGTTTTTGCTGCAACACTGTGTAAAGAAGTCTATGGAAAATGAATGGGGACATTTGCTTTTGAAACCCCCCCGTTTGCCTCGTCCCCACATGATAGATCACCCCAAAACTTTCCAGTAAGGAGTTGAGGTGAATTTGCTATTTTTTTGGGTTTGTCAAACAGCACTAATGTTATTAGCAAACCAAAAAACACATTTTCTATTGAAAAGCAATTCTAACTATAACTACCCAGTGGCAACCACCACTAGGTATTATATATATATATATATATATATATATATATATATATATATATATATATATATATATATATATATATTTGCAAGGGTTAACCGCAGAAATGAAAGTTCGGCCCTGGGAGTCTTTGGCTGCCCTTGGCGGGGACTTGATTTGAGCGGGGAGCCCTCACATTTGAATAATATCGGTATTCGGAGCCGGGCACTGCTTAAGACACATGTCGTTGCAGTGAATTCAAACGGAACCAGAAAAAGTACGGGCAGTTCTTGTTTCTTCAAGTGTATAATCCGAACGGTTCACGTATTGAACGTATTAGGTGAGCGCTGCAATTCTGCAAAATTTGATTGCATATTGCCTGAAGTAATTTAATGAGGTGCGGGGCAAGCAACAATTAGTTGTGTAACAAGAAATTACTTACTCGCCAATCTGTTCGAGACATTGTGAATGCCTGAAATACGAGGCATAATGAAGGCCTGAAGGCTAAGTTCATAAGATTGGAGAGGGTGAAAAAAACAGAGATAGCCAAATGGTGGGATGGGGCCACCTTAAAAGAATATATGAGACTTGAGAGAATCCCTAGAGGTCTGCGTTCGCAGATCTTTCCAACATATGACGATCTTGAGGAGGATTTACTCTTAACAAGGGAAAAAGAACTGACTGGGAATTCCATGAGATTAATGAACATATTAATAGAAAACACAGATAGGAAGGTACTTAAAGCAGTACAGGAGGTTGATAACTTAGAAAAAGAGATTCTGGAGCTTAACCTGGTAGAGGCCACCAAAAAGAATTATGTTATTTTGGAGGAAGTGCTTGGCAAATTTGAAGATGACATCAAGGAAAGAAAGGCGCATAAACTTAAGCACGATGAGATTGATTACTCTAGTGGAAGAGTTTTTACGTTCGCCAAAACATTTGATAATCTCGTCAAACAAGATTTACATCGAGGAGAGAGTAAATCCTCTCTAATTAGTTGCCATAGCACTGCGTCCTCTAGTAATATCTCAAGTAATGGTGAAGAAGGTATAATTGAGGTGGCCCCAGGTGTTAACACTGGTAACTCTTTTTTACGTGAAATTCAAAGAATTTGTATGGGAAACAAAGAACCCAATGTCAAACAAAGAGAGGAGTCCCGAGGAAGACAAAAAGAGGGAACAGGTAGAGAGGAAAATCCAAAAATAAGAGAGGGGATGCATACCCGCTCCTGGAGCAAGGGCAAACAGTAATGACTAATAATGATGAGGGGATACAAGTGATCAATCTATCCAGTGTCGCTTTATCCAGTAATATGTTGTCTGTCTTAAGTAAAGGTATGAATTTTTGTCCCACATCTAGATGTGACATGTCAGATGTCAAGATTGATTTGTATAAGTTTGTTCGAAATCTAAAATGTAAATTTATTTTTGCCAATATTCCTTCTTCTAATAAAAAAGATGCATGTGATACTATTGTTGGAGATCAATCAATTCAGGACATAAGAGATACAGCATTGTTACTTTCGATTACAGAAAGTGAGCATGACCCTGTCACTCTGCACCAAGTACTTTCAGATTTGGAATATAGTACAGATGCTAGTGTCGATAGTGGTTTGAGACCCAAGTCTAGATGGACTCCACAATTGACCAGCGGCAATAACATTGAGGTTTTTCATAGAATTATAAGTAAAGAACTTGACAAATGTGAAGACACTGTGAAGTATAAGAGAATATCATCATACAGTCATAACCTCACGAAGAATAAACAGATTGCTCTGAGAGAACTTAGCACTAATGATGGAATCATCATTAGGGAAGCCTATAAAGGCGGCAACATTGTGGTTATGGACAGGGTCATGTATGAGGCAGAAATAATGGGTCAGCTGGCGAACACAACATGTTACAAGAAATTGACCTGCAATCCGATTTTTGGTATATCTAGACTAATAAATGTGGAGCTAAAGAAATGTAACATCAGAGGCTTATTGAATGATGATGAGTATAGATACCTTATGATTGCCAAACCAAGATTCCCGTGCTTATACACACTCCCCAAAATCCATAAGAGTGCCACTACACCACCAGGGAGGCCTATTGTGTCAGGCATAGGGGGACCGACAGAGAAGATCTCGGAATTTGTAGATATTTTCCTGCAGCCCTATGTGACCAATTTGGCCTCTAACATTAGAGATACGAAGCACATTTTAAATGTACTTATGGATATAAACTGGGATGTATCCATGACTCTAGTAACACTTGATGAAGTATCATTGTATACTAATATTAAGCATGACCAGGGGTTGTTGGCCCTTGAACATTTTCTGTACAAGAGACCAGCAGAACTTTTAGAGCACTCAGATATGTTGATTGCAATGTCACGGATGGTTTTGGAGCACAATGTGTTTTTGTTTAATCAAGATTGGTATCAACAACGTTGTGGGACTGCGATGGGTTCCAGATTTGCGCCGTCTTTTGCCTGCCTCTTTATGGGGAGGTTTGAGGCGGTGCATGTCTGGGGCCCATCGGGGGCAAAATGGCAGGAATACATAGTGTACTATGGCAGATACATTGACGATTGTCTGCTTATCTGGACTGGTAGCAAAGAAGATTTATTGGATTTCTTTGATTACATGAATAACAATGCTTTTAACATGTCTTTCACTATGACGTCTAGTAAAGAGAAAATATAATTCCTGGATGTTGAACTTTATATAGCAGATGGCAAAATAAATAGTAAACTACATAGGAAAAGCACGTCCTGCAACTCAATTTTGCATGCAAACAGTGCCCACCCCAAAATACAGGTCAACTCTATTCCCTACGGTGAACTATATAGAGCCCGTAGAAATTGCAGTAACAATGATGACTTTGTGGCATGTGCTAGTGACATGGAAGCTAGATTTCTTGCCAGGGGATATGATGTAAATACTGTACATAAGGCTAAACAAAGAGCACTTAAATTGACGAGATGCGACACTTTGAAAACCAAAGCAAGAAAGGATACTAGTGGCTCCCTATCTTTGAGACTTGTGACCAATTACCATCCATGGTCCCATAAAACTTTTAATATACTAAAGAAACATTGGTACCTATTAACATCTGATCCAACTTTAAGTACTTTTATTGCCAAATATCCGAGCATTACCTATCGAAAGGGCAGAACACTACGGAGTATTGTTAGTCCCAGTTATCCTAAAATGCAAGTAAGAGAGCGCACATGGCTGCACAGACTTAATATGGGCTCATATAGGTGTGGTAATTGCAGCATGTGTAGGTTTGCATTACATGGAAAACTAGATTTCCAATATAATGGTTCCAATAAATATCAAATCAGGCAACATATTGATTGCTCAACCAAATTTGTGGTGTATGCTATTCTGTGTAAATGTACCAAAATGTATATAGGTAGCACCATTAGGTGTCTTAAAGACCGTATATCAGAGCACTTTCGGGCGCTCAAAAAATTGGACTCTAGATATCCTATTGTGATTCATGCTCTCGAATGCCCAGCACAGAGTACACAATTGTCATTTACCTTTCATGGTACTGAATCCATACCGACTGACATACACGGTGGCAATAGAGAACTGAGGGTCCGACAGTGTGAGGCCCGTTGGATTCTAAAATTGCATGCAGTGGAGATGGGTATTAACATCGATACTGAGTTACAATACTTTTTGGGGTCATGAAAAAGAATGAATATTATGAGTAAATTGATAGACATGACCCTGTAATGTCTCTGTTGGGCCTGACAATCTGTATATGTTTAATGTTGGATTGGTAAATATGACTGTTATGTACCTAAGGTTGGGGTGGCACTCCAGTATATATTTCTGACTAAACAATTATTATTATTATTTTTTTCCATTTTCTGCTTTGAGGGGATGTCGCCTTAGCAATGTCAATAATATGTGTTGAGTTCAAATGCTAGTACACTATTAACCGACATGAATCACCCGCATTACCTGATTTGAATTGAAGGGCTAACAATGTAATACTAGCCCTCTCATATGTGATTTTGGTACCGTTTGGAGTGGCTGGGTTGTCAACTTTTAAACACTGTTCATATGTTATTTATATACATATCATTATGTTCTGAATAGACATGGATTATCCTCGTTCCCCATGTTTGAACTGAGGAAATAACAATGCAATATGAGCTCGTTTTACAAGCACTGGGCTCTGTCACTGTCTGTGTTTTTTGTCTTTTACTTTTTACCTTTTTTTCTGACGCAACTTTACTCTGAATAGGGACTTCTGGTTCACCTGATAAATCAAATAAATACATGGAATTCTCTTCTTTATTTCTTCACAGTAATTAGGTATATGCTTTGGCGCTGGCCGTTAGGTTGTGTTTTAAGAGTGGTCCGTCCGTTTGCGCAAAAGGGTATGGGTAGTTTGTTCCATGATATTATGGTTGAACAATAGTGATTGAGTTGGTTATGTCAATATTCATGGCTCTTATTGGTAATGTATCAGTATAAGGAATTGTGAAACAGTATGTCCGGTGTAGCAATAGTATGTACATGGGTTCGGTTGACATATTTAGTTTAACTTAGTAACGTCCAAGGCTTATTCTGATATCACCATGGAGAGATTATTCTCTTAATATTGTCGCATTGTAATAGATAGTCGAATATAAGATTATTAACAAGAGATTGCTCCTCTAATTTTAATGAATAGATGTACAATATACAAGGTTTTTAGGAACAGCTGCAGTCAAAGGGGCTTTTTTATCATCGCGAAACATGTTAAAGATGGCGCCCATAAGGGAATTGTGGTCCGGCATTAACGTCGCAGTCCTATCTTGATCGACTGAGTGGTAGTGTATATATAGCCACTCCAAGATGGCGCTAGTGCAACATGCCAGGATTAGATTCGGAGTACTCCCCGCACCGTACGTGAGAATTTCAAGGTATTTGCGAAGGTCTTGAATATTTATGATTTTACTTGGGTCTAATGATGTTTATCTAGTGAGAATGGACCTGATGAGGTCTAATGCTTATATGAAGTATAATTTGGAGGGTAGAATAGAAGAATAAGTGACGCAGTATGGGTGACATTGGATGCGTGCCAAAATAGTGCTTAATGGAGATGGGCTCTTCTTTTTAATTAATGCTGGATGTTTTTTAAGCTATGGTTGGGAAGGAAGTAAGATACCTCTCACCTACGGTTATGTGTTTGTGGCATTTAGATACTTCCAGACACGATAAAAAATTAGGTTTGGGTACGCTTTAATTAGAATGGAGATGTATTTGTAGGGCTGGTTTGTTATTACTAGAGGCCATCTGTGGTGCGAGATTTGGTATGAATTAGGTGCATTCGCATACAACTGAATGGTAGGATTGGACCGGCTAATACTAATCTTTGAATCTACCCTTACCACTTACAGCACAAATAATGTGCTTATGGACTTGGAGTGATCAGTGCTATTAAAACTTTTTTGGGTGCCTGACTTATGATGTATTAGAATGGGACAGGCCAAATTGTAATAATATCTCTGTGCGCGTGAAGAGTGATATGCCAGGTTAGAGATTGGTTTCTCTTTGACCTTGTGTCTTTTATATGAATTTTCAGAACAATACCTGCCTTTTTATATGCTGTTTCTAATTGATGACAACACATTATTATCTTCCCCATATCGCCGTTCATGGTGAGTTCTTTACTGTATATGGATCGAGTCATATATAAAAAAAAAAAAAATCTGAGCTCTCTCTATAGTGGAGAGTATATATGCGTTCAGTAATTGGTAACTTTTCCTTTATGCATTATTGCAGGAAGTGTTTTGAACCTTGATTTTATGAATCTTGACAAACGGCGGTAGCCAGTAATTCTATATTATACATAGGATATCGAAATTGATGGTGAGTGTGTTAGACTTTGGTACATGATATATGTACTTGAGGTGTTTTATCCATCTTTGGAATGCACATAGGTGTTTTAGTATTTTTGTTGGACATTCACAAAGTCTTTTTTCTGGTCACTATATCTGGGATTCTCTCTTATTTCAAAGGTTATCCTTTAGTAACTCATATATATATATCATCCCCAAAAAAATGTCTCTTCTTTTGGCACTGCAATATGCCTCTATGGATTGGAGGCTGTGCACTTGGTAAGATACAATACTTGGTACTGGTATTGTATCTTACACTTTGTCTCTTTTTCTTTTCCCTTTTCACCATGGAGATGGTTTTTTCTCCTGACTTTGTAGGAGGGATAGTTTTTTATTAATATGAAACTATGTATTTGTTTGTTTTAGCCCTGAGGAAGTCTTTGGTTAAATCCAGAGGACGAAACACGTGTTGGCATATTCTGTGGCTATCTGTTCTGATGTGGAAGAATTGAAACTTGAATTGTCATGCACAAGAAACCAAATAAAGTACCGAGAAGAAAAAACATTAAGAAGACTACTGCGTGGACTAATTGTGGCTGGAAACTAAGTGACTGTAGCTCAGGAAATTGAATTTGTATTTCAATGCCTGACAGTGTCTCAGCAGTTGTAATGTGCACAAAGTAGTGAAATGTTTAATGGCTACTACAGAAAGTGCAGCGCACATGATGTCAGCATTAAGCTATAAATTCTTGATTTGAACTGTTGGACATAATATGAACGTTTTAAAAAATATACTTCACCAAAGGCAACTGCTCAGGAACAACCTGGTGTAATTTGGACATCGGCAAATCTATGAAAGATAGTAGTGACTTTTCTATGTCGATGCTGTAACACCTGAGGGGAGTATTTAAATGGAACGGACAAAGAACATTGTTAGGTTGATAAAGGCGGTGAGGACAGCCGAAACGCATTCCTGTGTAATCTTTTTAACATGTGCTGCCATTGATTAAATGGTAATTCCTATTGAATTCGTGTGCAGGCTTTCTTGGAAGTAGAGAGGAGCAGTTTTGAATGCTTGACGAGGCGTACGTGGTATCCGCCTCTTACTTGCACCACCGGCGGTTAGGAGCACGCCACCAAAACCACACATCTTATGAGGACGAAAAATCAATGTTGGCGAGCCCCCGTACACCGTATTGGAACATTGGATTTGCAAGGGTTAACCGCAGAAATGAAAGTTCAGCGCTGGGAGTCTTCGGCTGCCCTTGGCAGGGACTTGATTTAAGCGGGGAGCCCTCTCATTTGAATAATATCGGTATTCGGAGCCGGGCATTGCTTAAGACACATGTCGTTGCAGTGAATTCAAACGGAACCAGGAAAAGTACGGGCAGTACTTGTTTCTTCAAGTGTATAATCCGAACAGTTCATGTATTGAACGTATGAGGTGAGCGCTGCAATTCTTCAAAATTTGACTGCATATTGCCTGAAGTAATTTAATGAGGTGCGGGGCAAGCAACAATTAGGTGTGTAACAATAAATGACTTACTCGCCAATCTGTTCGAGACTTTGTGAATACCTGACAGTGCCTCAGCAGTTGTAATGTGCAAGAAGTAGTGAAATGTTTAATGGCTACTACAGAAAGTGCAGCGCACACGATGTCAACATTAAACTATAAATTCATGATTTGAACTGTTGGACATACCATGAACGTTTTAAAAAATATACTTCACCAAAGGCAACTGCTCAGGAACAACATGGTGTAATTTGGGCATCGGTAAACCTATGAAAGATAGTAGTGACTTTTCTATGTCGATGCAGTAACACCTGAGGGGAGTATTTAAATGGAACGGACAAAGAACATTGTTAGGTTGATAAAGGCTGCGAGGACAGCCGAAACGCGTTCCTGTGTAATCTTTATAACATATGCTGCCAGTGATTAAATGGTAATTCCTATTGAATTCATGTGCAGGCTTTCTTGGAAGTGGAGAGGAGCAGTTTTGAATATATATATATATATGATCAAGACAGTGTTTCACTGTCGAAACGCGTAATGCTGGGCACTTGCCACAATGTATGAAAGCTGATAACCTTGCAATAAACGCACTTTAAGCAACCAAAGCACGCTGTGGTCCGTACCTGATTCTTGCCGTGACGGTGGCAATACAGGAGCGTGGATTTCTTCATATATATATATCCAACTCCAATTTGCCTCGGAAGAGCCCGACCTTCACAGGGCAGCCAGTGCATCAGGATGAGGCAGCCTGAATATAACCCACCAACTCTCCTCTTGCTTCAAAAAGAAAGTACACCGGCACCGGTCGTGTCCTGAAAAAATTTGTTTATTCCATGGAACCCCCAGCATGAGGGATTCACATTCTCCCAACGTTTCTGCTCTCTCAGGAGCCTTGATCACGGGACTAATCTCTGTATTTTAAATCATCCCACGTGATCCTTTTAAACACGCAGGTACATTCTCTGAACAGAGTGCAGAATGGGAACATTTAAAACCTGGCATGGAGAAAATATATATATGTTTGGTTTTTTTCATTCAGGGAAAAAAGGTTAAGGGAACGTTATGGTGAAGAGAAAATGTACCGTTTTAAAAGAACAAATCAACTGAAATTCAACAGTAACAGTTGTCTATGTTGTTTCGGATGTTGCAGGAATGTTATCAATAATGTCATAGAACCTGCTATAAGTGATTTAATATGTGAGGTAATTAGCAGTGAATGGCAAGGCAACTGGTGAATTTCAGTAGTTTTGTTAGTTTAAACAGTATGTTTTAACTGACATTTTCACCTAACTATAACGTCACTTTAACCTTTTTCAGTGAATTTCTATGTTGGCTTTTTTTAAGTAAGATGCCAATCACCGCAGGCGGCGTACGGTTGGGTGCTGAATAACCTGCTGTGCATGGCCTTTGACTGTACATGGTGTGGGGTTGGGCTAAGGATTTGGCTTCTGGCCAGGCTCTCTGAGCAACACCTGTGGGATATCTACCCCCACAGCACACAGCTGTGCATGGCATGGGGTTGGGTGCAGGCGCCTAACCCCCAGCTGGCATCTAGCCTCCACTGTGCAGGTCCTTGGCTATGCGCGGTGTGTAGTTAGCACCCAACCCGCCAGAGGGCACCCTATACCCGCCACAGGTCATAGGCTTTCCGACTGACATGGTAGGTTTAAAATCCGGGCCCGTCGGCCAGTCGGAAAGCGCTCTTCAGGATTCGGTTTCAGATAGCCAATCCATATCGGCCTTTCCGACATGGATTGGCTGTCAGAAACTGAGTTTGAGGGATTCCCCCCTGGCCCTCTGCATTTGGGATGTTTACAAACTTCCATTTTTCAATGGGAGCTTGTGCTGTGGGTGGTTTTGGCCAGCGGCACAAGCTCCCATTGAAAAATTAATGGGGTTGTTGGAACCGCCGACCTATGGTTGGGTGGTTCCTTCCCCAAAACGGCGTTGGTCGGAGACAACTCCGACCGACATCATAACTACGCCCTATATTTTAATTGGTGAGCCAAATCATGCCTTAGGGATTTCTAGACTTTGCATGCTAGTGTAAGCTATTCTCTTTTAAAAGCAGTTTCAGGCCCTGAGCTATATTTATTTAATATTCTTAACACAAAGTATAGATTCCGCTTCAGTGCCTTTCACTTTTTGGAGGCATTCCCAAAGCACAGATCTTGGTCACTTTTTTTGGCCACTGTATTGTTACCCACTGAAGCATTTCCTTCTCCCATTTTTGCAGGAATCCAATATTAGACAACGTAAATTAGCTCTTATATTCCTGCAAAAACTTTGCTCAGTGCGTATCACTCATGCTGTCATCAACTTTTTAAGATGCTCTCTGGCTATTGGAAAAAGGTATGGTTTCTTAGATGGATGAATTAAGTTTGGTGTTTTTATTCATATTGTTTTAACATGTAGACGATGTTGGGACATTATTAACAAAGCACAACGCACTTTAGTTTTTTTCTGCCTTTTGTATGTTATATTGTTAATATTGAGTTAAGAATTGTATGGATCCCTCCTTTTAGTGATGTTTTGGATGTATATTTTATTTTTGTTTTGCTTTTATGACTATTCATAGCTGTATAAAGACAGACTTGACTTGAAACAGGAAGAACACTACTCACTTCACAGGTTTAACCCCAAGTGCTCTAGTTATTTAAATTCCTTTATTTTAAATTACTGCAAGTAATAAAAATAGCACAGTATAAACAATACATGGACTTCCACTAAGTGGAATTTGCTGTTTATTACCATTGTTGAGGGAGGTGAGGGGCATCAAGACCTACTCAAGTTTTTGCCTGTTGTGAATGATGGTCCCTCCCCACGCTCAATGTCAATAAACATCATATTACATTCAGCTCATATGTATGTGAATCGGATCACCTGGGCTGAGCTCATAAGGACTCGTCCCACCACACATGTAGGTGATGTCATTGAATTCATATGTAAACTATAGCTAACAAAGTGAGATCTCGCTTGTGTAGAGATCTACCATGAACTGTATGTCTCGAATTACACAATTGTACTTCCATCTTTCAGAGGCCGGTAAAATCAGGGCCAATGAACTGGATAAATAGTAATGGCTTTTATTCATAAAACTTCAAAATCAAAGAAGCGCAGTGCAGAGCACTAAAGAGAAAACAAGTCATTAGGATTGTGATTGGAGTTCGCAGATTTCTGAGGCAAGCTTAACCAAATCTCCTATTGTTTTGTATTTCCTTCTATAAATCATTTGACATTCTTTCACTTTGATACAAGACACTGCACTGCACAACGTGAAGTATTCCATCACATTGCTTGTGTACTGCTCATTAGAACTTTACCCTAGTTCCGCCATTTATGACTGAGTGAGCACCCACACACATTATTCACAGTGGCGGCTGGTGACATTTGAAAGTGGTGGGCATAAAATTATTGTCGTACTGCACTATGGTGAGCGAGCGTAGCGAGCGAGCGGAACAACCTACGGGGGGTTCATGGGGGTTCTCCCCCCCGAGAACATTTTGAAAAAAGAGTGGACAAATGATGCATTTTCAAGCAAACTTAAGGAAGCAGGAAGGTTAATAAAGCAATAAGAGTGAATTTATCATTTAAGAAATTGCTGGGTGTTGGATTGGTGGTGAGGATAAGAAATAATTACTGACGCCCGGCGTCATAGACCGTCTATGAACAGAATCTAGATTATTTAGTCTGTTCAGTGCGCTCTATAATTATGGCCATTTGTTTGTTCATTATTTTGGGTTGAATTCAGCAATCATTTTATGAGTGACATCTAAGGATAGATGCTGAAATGGCAGCTATAAGTTCACGATTTTCTGTTTTTTAGAGAAAGTAATAAAGGTTGCTTATTTAGTGATTTTTCACTTAGTTCTGATTGAGTGGATGGTTGAGGCTGATTGAGTGGACCAGCAATCAATCCTTTGATCTTCAGGTTACACACAAACCTCCACAATGACAAAATTAGTCTATTGAGATATTTCATCAGTAGACACCCAACTGCTTAAACAAGCCAGGTGGAAGAAGGACATGGGAGAGTAGTAGCACTAACTTTACTGTAGCATAGTTAATCACCACCTTGGTACTCATTACAAGTTCTGAGTGAAAATCCACGTGATTGTAATATAACCCAAGTACTACAGAGAAAACTACCAATACTATGAGATACAGTAAGTAACAGGTGTGGTATGACCGCCACATTATACATTCACCCATGTAGTGAGGAATTTCTGTATTTAGAGAATTAACATTACTAATATAGCTCATGATAACGGGCGACATTACACATAAAGTGCATTTTCTAAAGTGCTTAGTAATGGACTGTGGATGCAATGAACAGCCACTACAATTATAATGGCTGATGATTTTTCAGACAATACGCAGCTGTGACATTTGGGACCGGCACGGAACACCAACCAGCTCTGTTTATGTGCAATACAAATACCGCAAACAGTCATCTCCCCAGCCGGTACAGAATAGTTGGTGATAGACTTTCACAGATGTAGCTGCACATTTATATGTTAGACTCTCACAGATGAGTGCACTTTCATAGAGACAGACTTTCACATTTCTGGTGGTGTCAGACATTTAAGGTGGATCAGCAGGTTCCCGAGTTTGAGACAAGATTTCTAAGAAACTGTTTTGTGTACTAGTCGGACGGATCACGAACGTAAACATAACCGCCAGGTGTCTACGTGTAGAAAGCGGTTGCGCTATTTTTGGCGGCGCGCGGTCTGCCTCGTGCTGCCTGTGTGACTCCATAAGGCTTCTCTCTCTGCAAAACTAAGTCAGACCAGACACTTAATTAACGTTTTTAAGAAGAAGTGGACAAAAACATCTGAAATTAAAGTGTCTCGATGCTGCAGGTGTGAAATAGCGACTGGGCGTGCACTGTGGCACAAACTCACCTCCTTACAAGGTGAGGAGGGTGTCTACAGCTCGTTTCCATTTCTCTGCCAGGCAGGGGTTTCCTCCGGGGGTCACACTACGGCGGTGGCTATCTCAACGCCATGTGACGTCACGTACAGGCAGTGCTGGCGTCTGAGGACCCTCGAGACAGCCGTCCAAGGTACTGATGTTACTGATATACTTCAGAGTTCAGCAGGGATTGCAAATACATGAAAAGCGTATATATCAAAAGGCAAACACGCACAGTTAGGGAAATAATCAGCCGCGGTCGTGCAGCCAGGTCCCACGTGTTCCTACAGGAAGCAGCCAGCAGGCAGCCTCCCTCCCTCCCTCCCTCCCCTACCCTAAGCCAATCACAACGCTGCAATTGCAGCGTTGTGATTGGTGAGGCGCAGCGGAGAGCGCCCCAGTTGGGCCATTTTCTCTATGTAGGCTGCATGCAGCCTACATAGAGAAAAAAAGGGAGAGTGCGCATGACTGAGTTGGTCGGCCCTGGGGCCGACCAAACAGTCAGTACCCACAACAGTGGGCAAAGCCACTCCCCCCCTGCCCTCGAGCAGGACCGCCCACCCGCCCGCCCCCAACCAGGCACTCCAGGCACTTCTGCTTTCTCGCAGTGCGAGAAGCAGAAACATAAAATGGTAGTTTTACCATTTTATGTTTCTGCTTCTCGCACTACAAGAAAGCAGTGGGGCGACGTCCCACGCCCCTATGGAGGAGCCGCCCCACTTCTCAAAAAACGCTTGCACCTAGGCAAGGCAAGGGACTGCATTCTGTAATGTTTTGTATTTCTGGTATATGTTTAGACTTAAGAGACATTGCAAGGTCATTTAAAGGCATTGGAGCCAAAGATGTGAACAATAAGCTACAGAAAGGGAGAGCCCGATTGACTGACAACCGAAACAGGAAGGGGTATATTGCAAGAAGGCAGCCATTGCTGTGACATATGGCACCTAGAGTCATGCTGTCTCTCCTCCAGCTCGAGTATGCCGTGCTGTCACAGGGTAAGCAAGCTGGAAAGTCCATCACATAGTGATTTACAGTGGTAGAGGAGGAAGTTTACGGCCGCTCCAAAAAATTCTTCGCTGGTCAGGACTGGGAGGACAACTTTATTTTGTACATGCTGGAAGAGCAGTGTCTACGGCTACTGCTACTTGGAGTTGAAAGCTAAAGATAACATCTGGTTTCATTCCTATATGTCTAGCACTATCTTGAAAATCTGGCTTTGAGAAAACAGGGAGACATATGGTCAGGCTTTTTGCAAACTGAGATTTTAAACCAAAAGAATATCCTCTGTTTCAAGAGTGAAGAAGCAGGCTCAATTCTGTCTGCAACTTGTGGTTCCCATTTCTATTCAAAAGCAAATCTGATTTAAAAGTACTGCTCTTTCCCTCCCATCTCCGCCTAATGAAGCCTGTGACATCACTGCAATACTAAATCTGCCCAGCACATGCACTTTTGCAGCCTTAGTAGTGAATAAACCATAATGCGGGTTGTGGGTATGAGCATCTACTCTCCTCCTGCCTGCAATGTGTCCTGCTGCCCATCCCTGCCACCAGGTCATTACCTAGGACGGTGGTCTCTCGAGGCCCACATTTTGCTTTTGCCTCAAGACTTAAGGTCAAAAAAGGTTGTAAGGGGCTGCTCCCAGGCCTCCCTCCTTTGGTGCTCATCATGCTCTCCAGATACTTTGACACATGCCAGCATTTAGGCCCATGCGTATTATTCTCTCGGGCCCTCGATGCTCCATGGAGAGAGGCAAGAAAATATTTAATTGCCACAAAGCATAAAATACTGGAAGTAAGCAGATCACTATTGCAGCAATTTTCTGGGAAGTTATTTAAATGGATTTTTAAAGCAGGTGCTGCTGCCGACAGTGTAGCAGTGACAGCAGTCCTCACTGTAAATGTCAGTTCAGAGGCGAACACTGAACTTGAACACTTCTTTGCAGGGCCAGGTTATAAAATGAATCAATAGATGTTTACAATATGAAATTGTGATATGAGCATGTGTGAACTCGGGGACATGGATGAAGATATGCGCAATCTCATCATTGAGGGTTGTTTCTTCGGAAGACTCAGACAATGGCAACAGCATGAAACAAATATGCCATCGGCTCTAGTCCTAGGCAGGGAATAAAAGAGATGGTGAAGGCACCAGAAAATCCAATGAAAGATACACCAATTGTGGTGCTTACGGCCAGGGACCCTCCACTCCCATATAAGTCTCAGTGGAAGACCATGGTTGCCAAAAGGTCTGCATTACTTAGAATCAATAGTGTGCCATGAAGAAGGCTTTAAAAGGAGAACTTGTTGATAATGTGGTGTTAGGCTCTATCATGTTGAATAATTTTGAGAAAGCTGTAAAGCTCCATTACCTTGCACAGTGGGCCACGTCCCTTCTTTAATGCAAACATTACATGGGCTGTTTTCCCCCTAGAAAGTATAGACATTTTGGGGAGGCCGTAGCCCATACCTGTAGACTTTGGAAAGTAGAGGAGATATGTTCACCTTCTCAACATTCAGCCAAGGATGTTTGTCTTCTCAGCTTCAGCCCAAGGTCTGATCCAGGGTTGAGCCTGTAAGTAATGGAATTATAGGTACTGGGGGTTCAGTTGATGAACGTGACCTTACAAAGTCACTATTGCCTGCTTAGCCCTGCACCAAGCTGAGGCAAATGAGTGTGATGGTTTTCACTTTGGGGAGGGATACTTGATCTCACTGCTTGACCTTTCCAAGCACTATTATAAAGTGTCATGTTCTTTATAACTGCATGGGTCAAGATGTTCTTCACCTCTGGAGTGGCATAGGCTCTTCGGTAAATTCCTTACAATGGTTGAGCCAGAGGAAACACTCAAAGAATCTGAATGTTTGTCCCAGGGTGCCTTAAAGAAAAGCAGAAGCTGCATGTAGGGTTGCACATCTGACCTTCCTGTGCCACCATCCTGTCCTATTTCGTTTTTGAGTAAAATTGGATACAGATCAGAAGAAACTGGAATTCAAGAGCATCATTGAAAGCAGACAGCACTGGACTGGTTGCACCGTGCCTGAATGGCACAATGGAGGAGTTACCTGATAGTAGAAAATAGCCATCAATTGAGGGGTTTTTCTTTTTCAGAAAACAAGCATGGTTCAACTCGCATGAATATAATAAATGGTATTTCCGGATATCCACCACCTAGACGGCAGAAATCCTGCTCCTCTCCTGGTTTTCCTATATTTTTGGACGTGAATGGGACAATGCTCCACATAGCATAAGTCCCAGGAAGGGGTTAGGGTTGAAGCCTATTCATCCGAATGCTGGACCACTTTTTCATGTGCCATTGTAAACCACAAGATTTTACAGCTAAAATGTGCTCCACTCGTCCTCAACCATGCTTCTCAAATTGTTGCAGAGTGAAATTGGGAACTGCCACACCTAACTTGTGCATAGCAGCAAAGTATTCTGGAACGACATTGCCTTTCTTTTTTCTTTCTAATAGTATTTTACATTCACAAAAAATAACAGGCGACTCATTTGAACAAATAATTGCCATTCAATCCATCGAAATATACAAAAGAGGGAAAAGGCTAGTGTTTTCTGAAAGAATGAAAAATAATATGTTGATTAACAGTATTTCGACTTCAATCTAAAATGACTCCATTATACATTTCAAACAGATGAAAGTCAGATGTACAAATTCAAACTTCGGTATTGCACCAGCAATACAGCCATCTGAACTGGAATTTGTCGAGTTTACTGCCAATAGAAAATGTTCTTTAGAACTTCGCTCCAGTAGTTCACTCTTTTCAAGCTGTGGCTACATTAAGCCAGGCTATTGCCATACTTTGGCCGGCTTATTTGTATTTTAATGGAATATGTATTTTAGTACCCATTGTTATTATCTTGCAAAAGATTTAAATTTGACTTTGATTCTTTTTATTTTTTTTATTTTTATTATGATCCAGGTATTGCAGTATCGTAGATATAAATTACAGTAAATATTAATCATAAATTACACATAGGAGTCTTCAATACAAATATGAATTTCATATTATATAAATAAAATAAGTGCACAGGGTATAACAACTTACAATGAGAGGATATCATCATAACAAAATAAACGATAAATAATATCAATGCAGTTGACTTAAAACCAGATAAAAAAGAGATTTGCTCATACAGTACCTACAATAGGATGAGGGAGAAGAGCTTAACTAATTTATTTAGCCCCTTTCAAACTGTTCCTGCATATTCAGATTGGGAATATTGTCCCCAGAGTTTCTTGAATTTCCCCACTCCCCCAGTTCGTCTTGCTTATAACTGTTCACTGGTTCTGACTCATCTCATTTTCTGTAGCCAGTCCTTCATTGAGGAAATTACCTGAGTTTGTCAATTTTGAAGTAACATGGATCTAGCTACAGCTGTTTCAATATATCCTAATTTTACCCACTTGTTGGAAAGGCCCAATACATGTTCATACCCCAAGACTCTCAGCCAAGTAGTTGAAGCCAAATTGACCCTCCATTCACTTAGACGGTGCTGAAATATTTCAGTCCAGAATCCCTGTATAGATGGGCAATGGCTGATTGCGTGCATCTAGTTTGCTGGGGAATGCCCTATACACCGGGAACAGTTACCTGGGAGGGCAAGATTAATATATGTTAAAAAAGCTGGAGTTCTATATTGAAGCCATTTAGAAAGAAAAAAGCATCTGATGCCAGTTGGCCCCTCTTAAACACACTGAAATTTAATATATTGACTTCCTTCTTTGTCTTCTTTGTCATTTCAAGTCCTTCATATCTGTCTCATTTTTGTATTGCTTTTTGGGCAGATTCAGGGCCTTTACATACTAAAAGCATTCTTTTCCATTCCCCTGACCTTTTCAAAACCCCATCATCACTTAGAGCTGACGCCACCTCTCTGCTACTAAAGATCTGGCGAAGATCCAAATCCAGCTAAACTTTGAGTATTCTAAATGAGCCAGAGAGGAGAAAGTCATCCTGTATACGCTGTCTTACTTCCACTAAGTTTTGCCATCTATCTCCCATAAGGAAGTCTGATATTTTTCAATATCCTGCTTTAGCCCGCTTTTGAACAATTCCGGGTGAAAGCTTCCTCCCTGGACCTATATCAACAACAGCCAAGGGTGTCACTGCATCGATCTGGGGAATGGAGTATCTCCTAAAGAGATTCCCATGTTTCCGAAAGAGCCACTTCAAGCTCTTATAGCGCTCTTTTATGTAGCTTAGCCGTCTTTAGTACGTCCCAAAAATCAAACTCTTTAAAAATCAACTGCATAAAGTTATTTATAAAAAGGCCCCTGAGTATCTTTGTATTTAGCCTAGATATGTACTTTGCAAAATAAGCAGAATAGTAATCTCTGAGATTGGGTAGCACCAACCCTCCGTTCTCCAGTGATTCATATAAAGTGCTTAGTGCAATTCTGGGTGATTTATTTTGCCAAATAAAAGAGGAGAACATTGACTCAACAGCTTTAAAAAAATGAGGTAGTTAACACGCACGGGATAGCTGAGAATAAGAAATTAAATAAAGGAAGGGCCGACATTTTGATTAGAGAAACTCTCCCTAAGATAGTCAAAGGGAGAGAACTCCACAGAGAGAATACATATTGCACTTTTAAGAGGAGGGGAGAGAAATTAAGGTCATACAAATCTTCGATCTTAGAAGAGAACCTTATGCCTAAATAGCTCTTTGGTTCGGAATTAACACAAACAGCCGTATCTGAAAGTAAAACATCAGGATTACAGCCACAGAGTATTATTTTTTTCTTCCTCTTATTGATTCTATACCCTCCCAGTGCATCATATTGAGCAAAATTCTCAAAAGTTTCTTGAGCCTCCTTTCGACTGCCTAAAATTGACATGATGTCATCAGCATATAGTTTTATCTTGTCCATTTGTGGGAATGGAGGCTGTATACCCTTATTTGCTCAGATTGTTCTAGCTAGTGGCTCAATGAAGAAGGCAAATAAAATAGGGGATAATGGACACCCCTGCCTTGTGCCACGCAGTACCTTTCTTTGCCCCACTTCTACTGAGTTAATGATGATACCTGCTTCAGCTTTACCATATATATTATATATAAGCCCCATATCCTGGATGGAATACCAAATCTGGTCAAGATATTAATAGAGTTTCCCAGACCACGAGGTCAGAAGCTATTGCCACATGCCAGCAGAAACACCAGGGCTAGTATATTATTCACAGCAAAGTAATCCAGAGCTTCTGCCAGATATTGGGTGTTTGTCCCTAGCTGCCTGCCTGCTATAAAACCGTTCTGATCTGAGTGGATCAATCCCGTGGCTATTAAGTTAAATCTATTTGCGACCAACTTTGTAACTATTTTATAATCTGTATTTAATAATGTGATAGGGCGGTACGAGTTTGGATCTTCAGCCTCCTTGTCTTTCTTCAGGAAGCTTACAACATTCCCTTTAAAAAAAGATAGTATATCTTCTCCCTGTAGCATTATATTAGCTAGAGATAAACGATGATTGGCTAAGACGTCTGAAAAAAGTTTGAAAAATTCCCCCGGGAATCCATCCGGGCCACAAGCTTTCCCATTCGGAAGATTCGCAATGACCTCTATCAATTCCTCTTTAGAGAAGGGTCGAGACATGTCGGCTCCCTCTTCTCTGGTTAAGGCTGGGATATCACAATCTACAAAAAATCTTCCTAGAGAGAGTCGATCAATTGACTGTTTTTGTGTATAAATCTGTCAATAATGGTCTAACATGATTTCTCCCACCTTCTCTGATTTCCCTACTTGTTATTCCAGTAATTGGACATTTCAAAGCATTTATCCGATTCTTGGCTGCTTGTTCCCGTGCCTGCAATGCTAAAAATTTACCAGTGAAGTTATTTTCTTCATAAACGTTGTGAGAGTGAATCAGACTCAGTACGGCACACTTAGTACAGTATGCGTCACTCATTGCCTGTCTAGCAATGTCGAACGCTTTTTGTTATCCCTGGATGAGTTCTTAAGAAACATGTCATAGATCTGTTGTACCTTTTGTTCTAAAATCTGCTTTCTTTCTTGGCTTTGAAGCTATTCTCTGCATCCTTGCTTATTATCTTCCCTCTAATGAATGCTTTCATGGCGTCCCAAACAATACCCGCAGGTGTGGTCTTATCATTAATTGTCAAGAATTCCCTAATCTCTTCTTCAAGAATTTGTACCCACCCTACCTCCTGCAGATATTGTTTATTTAACACCCATCGTTTAGGGCCTAGCAGGGATTTAATCACTTCAAACTCAAAGCTAATGATCTATGATCGGAGAACCCGTTAGACATAATGGTTTGAGTTTTATAATTAAGGGCTTTGGACATTTTTAAAAAATCTATGCGGGAGGAGGTATGGAACCTCCCCGAAAAGCAGCTATTTGCAATTTCTGCAGGGCAAGCTGCCCTCCAGGGATCGATTAAAGCAAGAATATTCTTGAGGTTCCTAATGATTTTCAAGGAGTTTGGTTTTGGCTGTTTTTTTGCCTTGACCGAGGAATCCACTCTTGGGTCCTGCAACTGATTAAAATCCCCCACCCCCCCCCCCGATAATCAATTCCCCGGGGTTTGCAAAAGTGACTGGAACAAATTCACATACGGAATAATGTTGTCTTCCACTGGGGCATAGAAGCTAGCAAATGTTAAAAGTTTTGACCCTACCAAGCAGCTAGCCCAACACCAGCGACCCTCTGTATCTCTGGCATTGTTGACCACTTCTCTACCCGCCCATTTTGACAAAAAAATAGCCACGCCACGATGAGCGGCTTGGGAAGAAAAGAACCTTCTATATGCTGCCCAGTTTTTAAACATCGAGAATCCGGACACTTTTTCAGCCGGGATATGAGTCTCCTGCACGAAAATCACTGCAGGGTTCTTGGCTAGAATCCAGCTTTCTATTGCCCGAAGTTTCTTAACATTATTGAGCTCATTTGCATTAAAGGACACTACCTTCAGGGAATTACTCACACTGATGTTCTATTCTAAGGTAGACTTGGAGAAAAAGAATATTGCCTATATTAGCTTCCCTCCCGCTAGTCTGAGCTGCTCAATGAGATAGCCACATTTCACACAGAGAAAGAATACACATTACCCCATTTTTGCCCCACCTTTATCTTGCAATAAGCTAATGAAGGGGAGAAGCCCTCGCTGATTGGACCTCCCCTCGGGCAAGGCTAACATTCTGCTCTACCTTCCTTACTGCTTAAATTAAGTAATTGCATACCTGGATCCATATTTATCATTCTTTTCACCCCTACCCTCCACCTAACATGTGCCCCCAACTCCCCCTCCCTCACACCCCCACCCCTAGGCCGTGGTGAGTGGTGTGCCATCCCACTCACACCTTATGTGCTTCCCTCCCCCAAGAATCTGGCACCCTGGTCTTGTGCCCAGATCGATCGGCCTACCCTTACCCCCGCCACTCCAGAGAGAGAAAAAAAATACCTTGGAAACAGTGACATACCCTTGCTCTAAGGCCACTAACCCCCCACCCCCTCCCCCCTCTCGGACCAAAAATTATCTGGCTAAGGCTCATAAACCTTTCAATAATACAATAGACCTCAGCCCTAAAAATCAACATTCAATCCTTAGAGAGAGGGAGAATCATATATAGTCATAGTTCCCAGATTTGGATTGCCAGAATGTCCCATAGTCCGCTTTCTGATCACACATTCCATTATCTGATATTTGCTGTAATAGTTCCTGAGCCTCCGATACGTCACAGAATACATGGAACAGTCCCTTTACTGGCACCTTCAGTTTTGACTGCTGCACAATCATTGCCTGTGCCCCTTGTGCCTTAAAAATATGAAGCATCTTTACAAATTCTTTCCTCCTACTAGCTGCTGCGTGGGCATATCAGAGAATATACAACAGAGAGGAATTTCAGGGGTACTTAACTGTTTCTCTTTGATAGCTTTGGATAGCACTAACTCCTTCACCCTTTAGTCTCCAAAATTAACCAAATTGTACGAGGATATTTTGAATTTGGAGGCAGATGCGCGGGTACTCGATGGGCTCTTGTAAGTGTGAGATCTCAGGAATGTTCCGGGAGGACATCTTTTTTGATAAAGGTGTTTGCCCATTGCAGCATTTGCTGTCCCTTCCAGTCCTTCCGGGACCCCAACGATGTGCAGATTAGCGCATCTTGAGTGATTTTCCAACTCTTCCAACTTTTATTCGATCGAGGATTTCTGTTTCTGGAAGGCGGCTGTCCTCTCCTGTAGACTAACTACTTGGTCTTCTAGCTGAGAGATCCTTCCTTCTGCCTTTCTTAGCCTCTCCGGGATCTGGGCCACTGTCTCCTCAATTTTCATAAGACGTGCATGTAGGGCTATGATCTCAATGGTTTATGAGGCTTTCATGTCCCGTATTTCCTCCAGGATGAGATTTAACAAAGTCTTAGCATCCCATTGCATCGTGAAAGGGAGACCACCCTGGAATGTCTCATTGTTTGGGAGAGGTAGGATCTGTTGCATCTTTCCACATCCTGAGCCTTCCTGCTCGGAAGCTAATGATCCCAGGGCTGTAGCTGACTCAGTAGGAACTGTCATGGGTTGGAATACCATCAGTTTGCCCCCGGAGGAGAGAGCAGGTGAATGTGACTGTAGCGACTGTGGAGGCTGTGGAGACTGCAGGGGTCGCACCTTCTCGAGCTGAACAGTCACAGGGGCTGCACTTGACCCCAGGCCTAATTTCACCTTCATGAAGAGGGGGTATTCCATAACTTATTTAGATTTTAAAAGAGTAGTCTCTTGTTCCGGGATACGTTCTTCATATTCTTGCATTAAGATCTGAGTGGGCATAACTGACATAGATTTTGTGCTACTATCACTCTGCCCAGAGCTCATAGAGATTATCTCCACACCTCCTCCGGAGGGTGCTGGTCCTCGCTAATGCTTGCACCTTCTTCATGGTCTCTGAGATCACTGGGGAGAGTGTAATTTTTATGGGCCGAAGCAGTGCGAATAGCTCGTGCTGTGGCTTGTCCCACTCATTTCTTAGCTGGTTGGGTTGGGGCGGGCATCTCAAAATGAGTCGTCGTTGCAGAGCCAGAGACCTTGGGATGGCTTCACATTTTCTATCACTCCAAAATCCTCTTAGTCCTCCTAATTTAGCTCTTCTAAAAAAATCCACACTTTGTGGTGCATCAGTAATCCCCAACCAAGAGAAGGTGCTGTTGTGGCCCTCCCCAGTGACCCTCTACCGGGTAGCACTGAAATCCTGCCGAGAGTTAAGCTGAGTGCACACACTTACCCCCGGTGAGAAACCTGGAGGCCATCACAGGTGGAGATTAATCTTCTCTGTCTCCTGGGTCTGGACGCTGCTGATTTCCCAAAAAGCATCAGGGAGAAAGCAGGCCTCACTCATCCATGCAGCCCAGAGCAGCTCCAAGCTCCTGGCGGCCCTCCCGAGCTGCCGGGATGGCACGCCCACAGAAACTTAACACAAGCCTTCCAGACTCAGGTGCGGGCCGTGACCCGTCTCCTGCTCCACGGTTTTCCTCACCACTCTAATCGCCGCCGATATCGGGGCCACACAAGCCAAAAGCAGCAGGGAGCAAACAACCGCAATCCAGCGCGGTCTCGGACATGCCGCGTCCTAACGTCCTGACGTGGCAGGAGGGCGAGGCGTTAGCGCTTCAGCCGCGGATCACCATTTCTCCTTCTTACATTTGACTTTCGATATAATATCATGAGAATTTTAGCTGCCAGTAACAGGCAAGAGAGGGCAGTACGAAAAAAATAAACTCAGATTGAGAGCTGACAAAACATTTGCATTTTGTATCCAAATGTTGCTTTAGTGTAACAGTTTCAGTCATAGTGCCCAGTGCTCAAACTCTAATCATAAAGTCTAGGAATCAGGAATGGTCTTTTCTTGCTGTCACATCCTCACCCAACTCTTTTTTGCCACATTAGTAATTTTGTATCTATTACCTCTTTCCCATTAATATCAGACAGGATCTGATGCTGTTAGTTCCTTGCCCAGTTTCTTTTGGCACAATAAAGTTGATATATATATATTACAGCTCACAATATTTAGCTTTGTTTTGTGTTTGGTTTTCCGCCTGATACTGAGCTGGTCATATTCTATCCATCAATCTAATACTGGCTGTGTTGCCACATATCTAGCAATATTGTCACTTTTTGTTCAAAATGCAGAATCTGCTGAAAGCTAAAGAGAAATTTCTAAGGTATTTGAATTGGATTTGAGGAAAACCCTTTTCCCTCTACTATAAACTGTTCGATCAAAGTATGGCTTTTCTTGCATCCTGGCCCATCCAGTAAAAATATCTAAATAATCAAGGAGTGAAGGATTGTGAAACATAGGTTTACATCTACAGGCAATTCTAATTTGTAAATGTCTACTGGTACCAACCCAAATGTGTCTCAGGGTCTGGAGAGTTTTAAATATATTTGATTAAAATATTTAGCTAGCCAGTTGTTAGGTTTGCAAACCACAGCACTATGAGAGTTTACTGATAGTCGATACAGCAGCCTAATGTCCATAGGCTACCAATATTATACGTGAGATTCTTACATTATAACCTGCTCAATTGGGTCTGCAAATTCAGTAGCTCAATAGTCCTTTTTGTTTGCCTGTGTTCTTAGATAAAACTTAATTGTCAAATAGAGATACAGGTCGATTATGCCATGTTTTGAGAACATTTGTTGTTGAGGAGTTTAGTGACTCCTTGCTATGTTCAACTATTATTGAGTGGATTTATTATTTTTTATTAGAGTGCACTAATACATATTTAGCAAAGAATGTACAATTCTGGTTTTATTGAAATTCAGCTTAAAATAAGAGAGTTTGCCAAAACTAATTGCTAAACCATCTCTTTCATGAATTGACTCGGCAGAAGTCATCAGTGCAGACTATTTAATTTTGCTCAACACTGTCTCAACTAGTGGTTCAATTTTAGCCTCCCTCCATTTTCCTATGATTCTTAGCTCCATACTGATGGCTCATAGTTTTATATATATAGCCGTCAACGATGTATGTAGGCCTTTAAATCCATGAAATGTATCTTTCACCCATACTTAGCAATGATAGCGCCCAGAAAAAAAAAATTCCATGGTCCATGTCAATCTAGTGAACTGAATTGTATACAAGAAAAGCAGTCCCTTTAATGTAGGCTTTCTGCACTGGTGTGTGACAGATGCACAACTGAACATGTTTCTGCATCCAGCAGCATTATAGCCAAAGGTTTTGTCTGAATTTCAATGTGATGCAAAAGAAATTGCATTAGTGTGATCACGTCTTACGTCCTGTGATAAACCCATGTCATTCTTAGTAGGCAGGCTAAGGTATATACACTGTCATCCTATGTGTGAAGAGGTTTGCTTAAACATTCACATCTGAAATGCTCAATGTAACATGCCTGTAGGAGCTGCATTTCCTGCTGTGCTCGTTTTTCTAAGGAGGTTTGCTATATTAGAGTTATTCATTAATAAGTAACTGTCTTGCCTCCCAAAACAATTTTATCAGATTAAGGAAAGATTCTGTTAGGTCCTCTATGAAACGTTACACTTCTATCGGTCACCCATGTAGTCATGACACTTTCTTTTAGATAGAGAAGAAATAGTTGGTCAAATTTCATCAGCTTTGATTCTGGTTCCACAAGGGACATATTCTTGGGGTATCGGTGTGACGATTTGTTTCTGACAGTTAAGACCATTTTATAGAAACAACCTGTACAGAATGTGTACAGGAGGAGGACTAGAAATTAGAAAATGTTGATAAAATATCCCCTCACTTCGGCACTTTTGGTCATAACCCTTTATGAAGTTAAATAGTAACCTCCTGTTACACGTGTCTTTAGGTTTTAGTTCAAGAATTTTGTTCACTTTTTCACCTTTCTCATATATTTTAATTTTGGACTTATTTTTGAGAATTGTATACTGGACTTGTAGTGTTGTCTATATAATTATGGCAGTTTTAGCAGCACTGGGTTAATTAGTCATGTTTAATCTCATGTGTATCAATTGCCTGCAGATCATGAGTTAATGGGTTATTTTGACAGTTCTTGCAGTGCTTTCCTATAATATATTTGCCACAGTGGCTATAATTAGGTCAGAGTATCCATAGGAAGAACGTTTTTTTATTTTGTTAATAACTTTGGCCCCATTTCAAGAATCTTCACAAAATGCCCCCCCACCCCACAGAAAAGGTTAATCCACCCAACTCGATCCTGGAAAGTTTCGAGAATATCCTTCAAGTGGGGGATCGAGAAAAACATAGGGAGGGGTTCCCAAAGCCATGCAATTTCCCATAGTAATTTCCAGAAATGACAGAAAAATGGCTGAGCAGAATTACAGCACATTAGGAAGGAAGCTAAATCTTTACTCCGAAAGTGTGCTTTTTGTGATTTGTATAAGGAATATATATTACCTACTGGCGGTCGCCAGTAGGTAGTTTAGTTAGGACCTTGTTTCTATTCAAAAAACGTTTTTTCTTTTGCCAATATCTTTGGCGGCGTTTGACTAATCTTCACAAAATTTTCTAAACTATTGGGGTGATCAAGTCAGCTCCTGTTTAAAAGTTTTGGGGTGATTCGTCAAGTGGGGGCCGAGAAAAATGGGGGGTCCCAAAACTCGTTTTCTCCATGTAAATTTCCATAGGAAACTGTTGAGGCAGCTTCAGCCCGAACTGCTGAACGGAATTACACCAAATTTGGCAAAAAGGTAGCTCCTGGTTCAGAGTGCACTGTTTTTGTTAAATGGTGTAAATCCATTCAGTAGTTCTTGAGAAATGTAAACATTTCTCAGATATACAAATATCTCCGCGGAGGATCCACAAACCCTCCCGATCTTGAGCCTGCAATCTGATTGGCTGTCAACAGTTCCAACGAGGAAGTGTTGGCAGCCATCTTGTGACTCGGTTCAACCGAGTCACAAGAAAAAAGGTAAAACAAAAGGATAAACAGTGACATGGGAAAGGTTGCTGTTTTATATTTGGCTAGGCCCAACATTCTGAGCAGTCAGTGAATGGTGAAGCTGCCAGAGAAAAGTGAGGTTTAAGACATGTTGGCAGAGGGATTAGGGATGAGGCTACTTTGTATGAGTGTATGAGAAGCTACCAGTTTTTTAAGCTAGGATTTTCAGATGCACAGCATGTGTCAGAATACATATACAAGTAATGGGGAGCTCCTAAAATGCAACAGACTACACCAATTTGGCAGTAAGGTAGCTGTTGGTCCAGAAAGCAACCTTTTTGTAAATTGAAATAACCCATTGAGTAGTTTAATAAATATTAAGGAAAATACCAATTTGTATATAAAGGGATGCAGATCCCCTGAGGATCATTTGAGATGTCATCAGTGATCTCACTGACCATGTCATGAGTGATGTAGTATGTGAGGTCATTAGCAGTGCATTGCGGGGGTGTAAGTTATAGTTAGCTCAGGTAAGTAGAACTGCTGAATTTCTGTGGTTTTGTACGAGTGCAATCTGAGCCTAACTAATGTCTTTGTAACCTTTGTTTTTTTCAGTGAAAATAAATAAATATATATATATATATATATATATATATATATATATATATATATATATATATTAGAAATGGATTGTAAAACACCACATGGATTGAATTCTAGTGAGGATTTTTACACTCATCTTTAAATTCTGGCTTGACGCGCTTATGAAACTGTATAAATTTGCTGTTGCCTCATTAACATTTTTTACATTTTTATCATATGCACATTTGCACTTTGGAACCAAATATTTTTTTGGGTTCTTTGGGTGACACTTTATATTTGCACTATTACATTTTTTCCACCAAGAAACATTAGTTTAAGCCCACTTGGGCTCAATTTTTGCTCTCATAGGGGAGCTAGTCTGAAATGTGACTTGTTGTGATAAATCCTACACAAGATCGAATTATGCTGTTGTTTACATGAAAAGTTTACATTAGTTTTACTTTTTCTTTTTAATAACATGTATTTTTACTATATTGAATAGGTTTTAACCTTTCTTAGTCAAGTCGAGTTTTTATAAGTGCTTAATGTATTTATTTAATTACATATTTATTGACAATTGTATTTTTGCACAGTCTAAATTGCACTTGAACTCTTTTTGCACAAATTGACTGCTCAATGGTACAATAACCGTGAGTGTTGGCAACTTGGTTGGATTCTTCTGTGTCTATGAACAACCTTAGGCATGTTAATTAGCACTGTCACTTTAAAAGTTCGAAAATGCCTCTCCTACGTGTCAAGTGATCAAGGCCCCATGAGGGCTGAAACGCGTTATGGTGGAGGTGCTGGGCACTAAATAAAGAAATTGCACCAATTCCTGGGTTCGCTTCATCTGTTTCCTGAAATCGACGAGATACATTCATATTTTACCGATTTAGCTTCCTTGGTATCAGCGTAACCCCTCCTACAGTTCAAGGGCCATGCGGCAGGAAGCAATTATTCCGGAAGTGATCGGAGTACCCTGTTCCTCCTGCAAGGAGCAGCCGCGGTAGCCCCCAGATGGCGGAACAGCCCCTACAGTGAAGCGCAAGGCGGAGCCGGTGTCGGAGGACCCGATCAGTGCCAGACGTCTAACGGAGGTAGGGATGCGCTTATTGTCCAGTGTAGGAGTGTGCACGAACGAGACGCCGGCATTTCTCTGAGCGTCTCAGTTCAATTCACCGATTAGCCCTGAACATTTAGCACCATGTCCGCAGACACGTTAAGGAGCCTTGAGGCGGCGGCAAACAGCATGTTTGACAATTCCCCAAGTGGGGAAAGTGCGGCCAGTTTACCAACCAGCAGTTCATCCACGCAGAATCCCAACATTAAAGATCTTTTCAAAAATTTGGAGAAACTCTTGAAAGCAGAGCAGTCAAAGTGGTGGGAGCACCGGTCCCTCACAAGATACTTGGAGGTGGGGAGGATACCAATGGGATTACGTATCATGCTTGCCCCGAGCTATGAGAACCCTGATCCTCGGATGTTAGCTGAATGGGCGGATTGTAACCTCGAGTCTTCGCGGAGACTGGTTGAAATCCTTGTGAGATACGCTGATAGTGATCGTGAAGCCTTGCAAGTTAGAATTGACGCATTGAATGCTGATATTGAAAAATTAGAAGTCACGGCTGTGACTAATAAATACAGAGAAGACATGACGGCACGTTTACAGCGTGAAGAGGAGGCAATCAAAAAACGAAAGGCATTCAAATTCCAACGCGACAAGTTGGATTATGAACTGGGTCAAGTCTTTACGTTTTCAAAGAAATATGACAATGTGAAAGCGTTGAAAAAAGTGAATCCTCTTCCGCCAGCATCACTAAACGCTAGTAACAACATACCAGCAGCCTCCTCAGTCTCGGATGTAAGCTCCGCCATTGACAGTGAATCTGATAACGAACAATTGAGGGTTCAACGCTTGGGGTTTCAGAAATTCTCCCTGGCCCAGGAAGTCGATAGCCTGCGCCAGGACAGAAGGCAGACATTGCGTCCACGTGCCCCAAGTGCAAACACCAACAGCTCTGCAATAGGAAAAGATGGGAGAGACGACAATGCTGCAACAAACGCAAAGCAAGTCAACAGAAAACCCAAAAAACAATGGAAGCGCAAGTAGAATTGATTGGCCATAACAAAGATTCACAAACTGTCATCAACTTGACTAATGTGTCCTTGACCGAGGGTGAATTACACATATTGTCACTCGGATTATCCTTCAGTCCCAAATGTGATTTTAACTATGCAGAAACCCGTATAGACATGTATAAATTTGTGCGCAAACTCAAACTGCGCAAATTTCATCTGCTTCATGGGCCGTCAAGGGTCAAACAAGTTGAACCAACAACTAATGAAAACGCAAGTCCCCCAATACTGACAGCAGGGGATGTGGGACTTTTTCAAGCTCTCCAACAATTGCAACATGATGATGGAGAGCCTACCAATAGCCAAGAACTATTACTACAAGGGGGCACCACTATGACCCATTTTAAGCCCAAATCTACATTCTGCCCAATCATGTTACGGGATAACATAGATGTCTTCAGTGACAAAATAACACAGGAATTAAAATCACTATACAGGAAACAAGTTGGTATTAAAAAGCAATACACAAGTCATGACAATTTATATTATCAGTTAACGAAGAAGTTACAAGCTAACGATAATATAATTATCCGTCAATCAGACAAAGGCGGTAACGTTGTTTTGTGGCCCCGTGAGCTTTACATGGATGAGGCTATGCTCCAACTTAATGATAGGGATTGCTACAGAGGAAGCACAATGGTGGATGTCAAAGCATCATGGAATACCTTCTATACAAGCTTACTGGCATGGAAAAGTGCGGGTTTGTTAACAGCGGAAGAATTCAAGTTCCTGAAGAATGACCACCCAGTCATGCCAGTGGTGTATTTTATCCCTAAAATACATAAGGACAAGACCAAACCACCAGGCAGGCCCATAATATCGGCCTGTGACAGCCTAATGGAAAATGCGAGTAAATATGTTGATTTTTTCCTGCAGGACTTTGTGAAGGAACTTCCCTCCTTCATCCAGGACACAGGTGATCTATTGAGAAAGTTGACAGACATTGACTGGAATCCTGACTATTTGCTTATCTCACTGGATGTAACGTCCCTTTACACGAGTATACACCACAGGGACGGTTTGAAAGCAGTGGAACATTTCTTAAATACAAAAGCTATGTGTTTTTACCAGCATAACAAAATGTTACTGTCTATGATCAAAATGTGTCTTGAAAACAATTTTTTCCTTTTCCAGAACCAGGTGTTTCAGCAGGTTAGGGGAGTGGCGATGGGGGCTTGTTTCTCCCCCAGCTATGCCTGTTTGCAGATGGGGTTGTGGGAGGAACAAGTCCTCATGTCCACCTTTGGCGAAACAATGTCTACTCATGTAATAAGGTGGTTCAGGTACATTGACGACCTGCTTATAGTTTGGAAGGGCACAGAGGCAGATGCTTTACATTTTATACAGCAGATCAATAACAACAATTTGAACTTGAATTTTACTGGTCACATTAGCAGAGAGTCCATTTGTTTTTTAGATGTTGAAGTTACAGCCGAATACAATCAGTTACACACAAGATTGTTTAGGAAACCTACGGCTGGGAACACATTGCTGCATGCTACAAGTCACCATCCTGCACACCTGATCCGCAGCATCCCGTTTGGGGAAATGCTGCGGATTAGGAGAATATGCAGCTCAGATTTTGAATGCCAGACAGCACAAAATGAATGTCGAGCCAGATTTCTAAGCAGAGGTTACTCCCTTGGAGAGATCAACAAAGCTATAGTCAAAGCTAATGAAAAGGGCAGAACACAAGCTTTGGTCTGTAAATCTAATAATGACCGTAAATTGCCATCTGAGACACCTCTACCGTCCAGATTGATTCTCACTTACAGCAATCAGCACAAAACAATACGCAGGATTGTTAATAAGAATTGGGCTTTGGTTAAAAATGACCCAGTTCTGGGCGCAGATTTGACTAGATCACCGAACATTTCGTTCAGAAAAGCACGCTCTATGAGCAATTCTCTAGTCAGGAGCAGTCCAGAAGTGAGAACAAATACTTCATGCCTTGCCACCAGTAAAGGCTTTATCAAATGTGCCTCGTGCAAAGCCTGCAAACATGGAGTCAGCACAATGGAGTATGTTACACCTTTTAATAACAAACTGACTCGCATTAACAAGAAACTCACATGCAAAACTGAATATGCAGTGTATGCGCTGGAGTGTCCTTGTGGCCTGCGGTACGTGGGCAGCACGAAACTGCAGGTCCACAAGAGAATTCTCCAGCACATACGGGCAATTAACAATGGTGATGTGGCATACCCGGTTGCTAGACATTTTGAGGAGCTCCATTCTAAGAAATCCCATGAGCTCAAATATTTTGTTGTGGCTTCAGTTCCCCCTCTGAGAAGAGGAGGTAATCGTGAGGCACTCCTTAGGAGGCTTGAAACTAAATACATATTAGAAATGGATTGTAAAACACCACATGGATTTTATTCTAGTGAGGATTTTTACACTCATCTTTAAATTCTGGCTTGACGCGCTTATAAAACTGAATAAATTTGCCGTTGCCTCATTAACATTTTTAAAATTTTTATCATATGCACATTTGCACTTTGGAACCAAATATTTTTTGGGGTTCTTTGGGTGACACTTTATATTTGCACTATTACATTTTTTCCACCAAGAAAGATTAGTTTAAGCCCACTTGGGCTCAATTTTTGCCACGCTCTCATAGGGGAGCCAGCCTGAAGTGTGACTTGTTTTGATAAATCCTACACAAGATCGAATTATGCTGTTGTTTACATGAAAAGTTTACATTAGTTTTACTTTTTCTCTTTTTCTTTTTAATAACATGCATTTTTACTATATTGAATAGGTTTTAACCTTTCTTAGTCAAGTCGAGTTTTTATAAGTGCTTAATGTATTTATTTAAATAACTAATTATTTAATTACATATTTATTGACAATTGTATTTTTGCACAGTCTAAATTGCACTTGAACTCTTTTTGCACAAATTGGCTGCTCAATGGTACAATAACCGTGAGTGCTGGCAAGTTGGTTGGATTCTTCTATGTCCATGAACATCCTTAGGCATGTTAATTAGCACTGTCACTTTAAAAGTTCGAAAATGCCTCTCCTACGTGTCATGTGATCAAGGCCCCATGAGGGCTGAAACGCGTTATGGCGGAGGTGCTGGGCACTAAATAAAGAAATTGCACCAATTCCTGGGTTCGCTTCGTCTGTTTCCTGAAATAGACGAGATACATTCATATATATATATATATATATAAATATATATATATATATATTTATTTCGCGAAAACTCCAACCTCTGATTTCACCAAGCAAACAAGCAGGCAGGTACAGGAGCACGGACCACGAGTAATTGCAGATATTAATTTGTGTTCAGAAAGCACTAGCAGCATTACGCGTTGCTGATGACGTCACATATTACATCATTCATGACATGGTCAGTGACATCACTGATGACATCTCAAATGACATCACTGATGACATCACTGATGACATCATCCAGTCACTGTGTGTTTCTGTAAAGTTTAAATATGTTTTATATATATATGCCAAGGTGTATTGAAGAATGAGTGGGTGTATAAGTGTCTGGATGGATGATTTAGTAGGTGCATGACTGACTGTATAAGTGAGTGATTAAATGTGTCTTACTGAATGCATGGGTTGGTGAGTAGCTACATGAGTGTGTATATCGGTTATTCATTGGTTGCTTGAGTATTTGTATGGGAGACTGAGTGTGTGTGTGGGTGGGTGTGAGGTGTGTGACTCTGTGCATAGATGTGTGAGTGGTTGATTCACTGGGTGTACGGGTTCAAGAGTGCATGTGAAAACAGCTGTATGGGCGGGTGAGTGTGTGTATGGGTGTGTTGGTGAGTGAATGGATGTCTCAGTGGTACATGTCCAAGTAACTACATAGGGAAAAGGCTGTATGTGAGAGTTGGAGTATAAATGACTATACGTGAGAGTCAGTGATTGTGAGAGTGGCTGTATGGATGAGTGTGTACTTGTATCAGTGATTATATAAGAGAGTAAGTATGCATTAGTATCTGTATAGGTGAGTAAATGGGAGTATGATTGATTCTTTGCATGACTGACTAGGTGTGTGAGTAACTCCATGGATGAGTGGCGGTGTGTGAGTGTCTGTATAGGTGTATCAGTGCATATGATAGTGTTGTATTGATGAGTGACTGCATGTATGAGTGATTGTATGGGTGAATGAGTGGATGTGTGTGTAGACCTAGGAATCAGTGAGTGCGCATGTAGTAACTGGTTTTGGTGTGTCGATGGTTTCGAAAATGGTAGTCTGTATTTTACAGTGGGTGTATCAAAGGTTATATTAGAGTGTGAGGAGGTGCATCAGATTTTCACGTGATGTCATTTGAGATGTCATCAGTGATGTCATCAGTGATGTCACTGACCATGTCATGAATGATGTAATATGTGACGTCATCAGCAGTGCATTGCGGGGGCGTGAGTTATAGTTAGCTGAACGGGGGAATTTCACGGGTTTTGTACGAGTGCAATGTCCAACTAACTATAACTTTCCCTAAAACCTATGGTTTTTTCAGTGAATTTCTAAGGTTTTTTAAATGCTAATTTCTAACTATAACGTGCCTGAAACCTATGGTTTTTTCAGTGAATTTCAAAGGTTTTTTAAATGCTAATTTCTAACTATAACGTGCCTGAAACCTATGGTTTTTTCAGTGAATTTCAAAGGTTTTTCAAATGCTAGTTTGTAACTATGCATACAGAAGTAGGACATGTGAAGAAAGAAGAAAAACGCACAGAAAGAAGCAAAAGAAATGTCGAAAGAAACAGAAGTCCACAAAGACGAAGAAAAATCCAGGAAGAAGCAAGACATGTGCAGAAAGACCCAACAGAGGAGCAGAAAGAGGCCTTGTTGCAAAATCATCCTGTGCCCACACCTTTTCCAGACGTGTACTGGTGGTAACTGACTCTGACTAACTAGGCCTAGAGCCAGTGCTATGGTAAAAGACACTTAGAATACAGTTAAAACACCTACATACACTAGGGAACACTATGCGTTGGCGTACCCCTGTGATTAGCATGACCTCCTCTGTAACTCCCTAGTACATAATAGGGCAGGGGGATTAAAACTACCTCTTAAAACGCGCCATGGGGCGCATTTGCACACTGGTGTAGGGAGGGGGGGGCCTGAGGTTACATGTGTGCAAACACGCCCTCTGGCCGTTTTAAGTTGGGGGATAAAGTCCCCTTGAATCCTAAGGGTCCCTGGGGTCCAACTAGCCCACTATGTACTTCCACTATGCGCCAGGGAGCTGCGTTGCAGAGAGGTGTTCAGAGGCCACGCCCCTTTTTACACCTCTCTGCAACGCAGCTATGTGGCTCTTACTGGACATACCTGGTGGGCTAGTTGGCCCCCAGCGACCCTCAGGATTGAAGAGGAATTAATTCCCCAACTTCAAACGCGCCACAGGGCATGTTTGCACACATATCACCTCAGGCCCCGCCCCCTCCCTTCACCACTGTGCAAACACGCCCCATGGTGCGTTTTAAGTTGGGGGATTAAGTCCCCTTGAATCATGAGGGTCCCTGTGGTCCAACTAGCCCACCAGGTACCTCCAGTAAGCCCCACAGAGCTGCGTTGCAGAGAGGTGTAAAAAGGGGCATGGCCTCTGAACACCTCTCTGCAACGCAACTCCCTGGCGCATACTGGAGGTTCCTGGTGGGCTAGTTAGCCCCCAGGGACTCCCAGTATTCAAGGGGAATTACTTCCCCATCTTACAACACGCCAGGGGGCGCGTTTGCAGAGTGCTGCAGGGAGTGGGCGGGGCCTCCGGCACGATGCCGGTCTTGTTTTTTTTTCTTTCATTTTTGTTTTTTTTATGGGAGGGGGGCCCTTCCCTCGGCCACTTTTGGCCCCGGGGACCCCATCCCCCGGTGCCTGAGCATTTTCTTTTTTTTTTTTTAAACGGGAAGGGGGCCGCGTGGCTCCCCTTCCCTGGGCCCCTATTGGCCCCGGGGACCCCATCCCCCGGGGCTGGCCTTTCTGTCCTTTTAAAAAATATATATATATATTCATTTTTGGGGAGGGGGGCTGCGTGGCCCCCCTCTCGGGCCTCTAATGGCCCCGGGGACCCCATCCCCCGGGGCCTGGCCACTCGTTGGGGACCGTGGGGGGGTCCCCAATCCCCCCACCGTCCCGCCGGCTCCCCGCGTCCTGCGGGAGCCGGCGTTGCTTTTCCATAAGGGGAGCTGCTGACATGCAGCTCCCCTTATGGAAAAGCAATCTGCTTTGCTTCATTGTTTCCCTGCTCTCGCTTCAATGAAGCAAAGCAAGTTTGCAATGACAGGGCGGGAGCGGCGCGGCTCCCGCCCTTCCATTGCAAACAGCAGTGTCCCGGGGGTAGGCACCCTGGGACACTGCAGGAGCCGGGGGTGGCGGTCCCCAGGGCCATGGAGGGCTCCGCGCGGCCCCCCTCCCTTCATTAGTAAAGCCCCGGGGAGGTGGTGGTCCTCGGAGCTTCGGGGGTCTGAAACGGACCCCCACATTTCTTTTGTTAGTGCCCCGGGGCGGTGGCGGTCCCCGGGGCATGTGGGGGGGCTGAAGCCCCCCCACACAGGTCATTTATTTATTTAAAAAAAGAAGCCCCGGGGGGTGTCGGTCCCTGGGGCTGCGGGGGGGCCATGTGCCCCCCGCCACCCTTATTTAGTTGAAGCCCCGGGGGTGGCGGTCCCCGGGACTTGGGGGGGCCTTAGAGGCCCCCCATACATAAATTTTACAAACCGCCGCATGACCCCGGGACTTGGCCCACCCGGGGGCCAAATAACAACAAAGCGTGGGAGCCCGTGCTTCGTTTTTTTTTTCACGGCGGGATCCACGCACCCTAAGCGCATCCCGCCGATTTTAAAAAAAAAAAAGAAAATGCTTTTTTGGGCCCTGGGGGTCCTTGTGGGACCCCCTGAGCAGGCCTAGGGGGTCAGGGTGTTTCTACCCTGCCCCCTTTTTGCATTTTGCGCACTTGTTTCTGTGCCTCGGTTCTACCGAGGCACAAAATGGCTGCCAACACTTCCTGATTTGGAGTGTTGACAGCCAGTTGACAGCCAATTAGCATGCAACTCGTGATCGGGAGGGTGCGCGGACCCTCCGCGGCAATAGATATATATGTGATTTTACTTTTGATTTTCTCAGGAACTACTGAACGGATTTACACCATTTAACCAAAAGGCACGACTCTGAACCAAGGGCTACCTTTTTGCCAAATTTGGTGTAATTCCGTTCAGCAGTTCGGGCTGTAGCTGCGACTAAAGGTTCCTATGGAAAATTGCATGGGGAAAACACGTTTTGGGACCCCCCTTTTTTCTCGGCCCCCACTTGACGAGTCTCCCCAAGACTTTCAGGATAGGAGCGGACCGGAGCGCCCCACGAGTTTTGAAAATTTTGTGAAGAGTTGTCAACCGGCACCAAAGTTATTGGGAATAGAATGTTGTGGATTTCCTATGGAAAATAGGTCTTAACTATAACTATCTACTGGCTACCGCCAGTAGATAATATATATATATATATATATGTGTATATATATATATATATATACATATACACACACATACAAATATTTCATAAGACAAGTTAGGGATATCAACTGGGATGAGGATATGTATATTATAACAATGGATGTGACCAGTTTAGACACCAGCATACAACATGTCAAAGGTATTATGGCAGTAAAATACTTTCTTTACACTAAATAAGCTAGTTACTTGCAACACTCAAATATGATTTTGGAACTGGTGGAGTTAATACTTAACAATTTTTTTCCATATAGGGAGGATCTTTTTCACCAGATTAGAGGGACAGCTATGGGTTCCAGGTTTGCTCCCTCGTATGCAAATCTTTTTATGGGCCTGAATGAGAAGGAGCATGCCTGGAAAATGAAAGACGTATTTGATGAAAATCTGTTATACTGAAGTAGGTACATAGATGACATCTTTATTATTTGGAAAGGAAGTGATGAAAAACCCGCAAATCATTTCACACTTACCTTAATGACCTATCATATAGAAACACTGTTACATTGCCCTTTTCTGTCCATTCATTTTAGTGAGTGTTAATCACGCAGACACAACAGATTGATTAAGGAGACAAGATTGACCAGGATGAACTAAGTAGATTGACCAGAAAGGTAAACACTTACCTTAGATTTCTTTGAAGTGAACTTGAGAGGAAGATATGTAAATAACTATATAGATCACATGGATGTGGAAGTGGAAAGTGCACAAGGAAAATGATAAGTATTGCCATGACTCCTTCGAACACAAGTTTTTAGATTGAAAAAGTGCAAGATTTATAATTGGATCATATCAATTTAGAAAATAATGTCTTTCTGTGTGCAAACTATACATTCAGAGGTTTACAATAGGAATGTGTAAAATAATAGAAAAAAGTAAACCGTAGAAAGGAGTATATGTGGCATAATATGTGGTATACTAGGTCTCTCTGTACGTGTACAAATGTTGTCTCTCTATATGTAGGCTGTGAATTTAGCACATGTGGCTCAATATTTGACATTTTATGTTTCTCTATATTTATACAAATAATATTTCTCTGTATCTATGTTTATGTCGAACAGGAGTGTAATCTCTAGGTTATACGAACCTTCTGTTGTGCTTATTTAGTTATTTTTGATTTATTATGTTTTGATTTTTATGGATGGTAAATATTGATATATGATTTCTGTGTCTAACAGCCCTAAAGAAGCGCAAATGTGCGCGAAACACGTGTTGGCTGAATTAACTGAGTCATCAAAAGAAAGAATAAAGAAAGATGTAATGAAACACAAGATTAATAATTTTTTGTGGTGGTTTCTCAGTACAATTATTCATGTATTTTAATTACTACACTGGTGGGGACCTGTGACTGAGACTTATAGTGCCGGGCAATATTCCTAGCACCCAAAAACTGTTATAATTACTTCAAAGGAGCAAGGAGCTCATTTGGTGTTAACGCAAAAATGGTGAAAACATTTTGATAGGAGAGAGATGCTAGCGAAAATTCTGTTTTCTGGAGTGCTGCTAAATCTAATGAGGCTTCTAAAGGTATCAAAAGTTTGAAGGAATTGTTTGTGAAACTAGAACGTCTTCAAACGAAAGAATCTGCCAAATGGTGGGACGCCATTACTTTGAGAATGTATCTAGATGTAGAGAGGATACGCAGGGGATTAAGAATTAATATTTTTCCAGTAGTTGAGGATCTGGACGACAAAAAAGCAGAAAGGTGGGAAGGCAGACTTAATGTCACTTTGAGAGAACTCATGGGGATTCTTATAGAATTTGCTGATGATCAGAGAGAGGTTCTATTAAAAGAAATTGAGGAGATAAAAAAGGAAATTGAGGATTTAAACAGTCAAGAGAATACCATTAAGAACACTGAAATACTGGACAATGTAATGGATAAATATCAAGTAGAACTACAGGAAAAAAAAGCGTATCAAATTCTCAAGGGATGAGAGAGACTATAGATACGGGAGGGTGTATACATATGCTAGGAAGTTTGATGGAACAGTTCGTAAAGATGAGAATAACAGGAATACTGGAGATAAAAACATAACTTTAGTGAATCTGATATAGACAGGCCTAGGGCCTCGGACCAAATTACTGGAGAAAAATCTGTCTTTTTTACAGGAACTAAGGACAATACGCCGATTACAAATTCAAACAGGGGGATAGGACCTGGAGTAAGACAGAAGAGAGGGAGAGGGAGTAAAGGAAGGAGTACTAGAACCCTCCGCAGGAGGCAGAAACAAAGAGGGGGTAAGGACCAGATTACAACTACAGAAGGAGACAGAACAGAAGAAGTAGAACATTTATTTGTTAATCTTTCTCATAGAATCCTTACAGATACTGAAAAATCTGTCCTAAATAGAGGGCTCAGTTTTGCTCCCACAAATAGATAGGATGATTTGGGTGCAAAAATTGATGTCAATCGATTTGTGAGGAAATTGAAGAAGTATTTTTTGAACAAACCAAAGAGTAATGAGACAGTTCGCATCAGAGAAGATACCAGTCATGTATCCATTAAAGAATTAATGGACATAGGTGTTTTAATGAATTTGGATAATGAAACAAATTGTGACATAGAAGATCTAACTATGGAATTGCATATAAAAACGGATCATTGAGTAACTAGTAATTTAAAACCCAAGTCGAAATATACACCACCTATGAAGGCGAAAAATGTATTGGATATCTTTACTAATCTAGTTATGAGTGATTTTGATAAACATGCACCTAGCAAACATGTTTATAATTTGAATAAAGATAAATCTAAAGCATTAAATGATTTACGTGGTGATAAATCCATCATTATCAGACAAGCAGACAAGGGTGGAAATGTGGTAATATTGAATCATTGTGATTACCACAGTGAAGCTGTAAGTCAATTAAGATATCATTCTGAGTATGAAAAAGTGACAATGTCCCAGTGGGAAAAATATAAAGATAGGATTAAGAAGAAACTCAGGTTCTTTATGAACAAACTACTAGATATAGAGGAGTTCAAATATCTTTGGGTGAAGAATGCAAAAATGTCCATTATTTATTTCTTACCTAAAATACATAAAAGTGGCAGAACCAATAATCTCAGGAATTGAAGTGTAACGGAACATATCTCAGAATATGTTGACATGTATCTGGTACCTTTTGTTAGAACATTACCTTTGTATTTTAAAGACACTAAAGATTTCCTAAAATAAGTTAGGGATATCAACTGGGATGAGGATATGTATATGGTAACAATGGATGTGAACAGTTTATACACCAGCATACAACATGTCAACGTTATTGAAGCAGTAAAATACTTTCTTTACACTAAATCAGCTAGTTACTTGTAACACTCAAATATGATTTTGGAACTGGTGGAGTTACTACTTAATAATAGCTTTTTTCTATATGGGAAGGATATTTTCCACAAGATTAGAGGGACAGCTATGGGTTCCAGGTTTGCTCCCTCGTATGCGAATCTTTTTATGGGCCTGTATGAGAGGGAGCATACCTGGAAAATGAAAGACGTATTTGATGAAAATCTTATATACTGGGGTAGGTACATGGATGGCATCTTTATTATTTAGAAAGGAAGTGATGAAAAACACTCAAAACATTCCACACTTACATAATAACAATCAGTATAATGTCACACTTACCTTAGAATACAGAAAACAATGTATTTGCTTTCTGGATTTAGGAAAGTACGTAAGCGATGGTTACCTGGAGTCTAAACTATATAGAAAGTCCACAGTGGCAAAGTCCATCTTACATGCAGAGTCAAGACATCTGAAGAAACAGATTGAAAATATCCCTTAAAGCGCATTCTTACGTGCTAAGCGTAATTGTAGTGAACTCAAAGAATATAAGAAAGTAGTTGAAGAAATTACTCTAAGATTTGTAAGACAATGATACAATTTGGAAATTATTGAGAAAGCCAAAAGAAGGGTTCACAAGGTAAAAGAGAAGAATTGTTGAAATACAAGATTAAGATCATGCCTGTAGATAAAGATACAGTGGGGTACATCACAACATATAGTGAGGGCAATAGAAGAGTGTACAGCACTTTAGGGAAACACTGGGATGTCCTTACACTTGACATGCACATCAACAAAAACCTACCTTCTAACCTATTATAGTATATAAGAAGGCACCGACGCTTAGAACTTTACTGAGCCCTGGTGACACTGTTAAGTTTGAAGTTTCAAATGTAGTATCAGGAATAGATAACACGGGTACAAGTACACTTCCTTTTGGTTCATACAGGTGCAACAACTGTATTTATTGTAAACACGTAATAGACAAAGCCAAGACATTCTTTGATAGTAAATACTGCAAGAAATATAAAATCTCTTCCTTTATTAACTGTAACACTAACAGTTGTGTATATGCCATGACATATACCTGTGGAAAAATGTATATAGGATCAACAGTGAGAAAACTTAAAATCAGATGGATGGAACATCTGCAAGCCATAAAAAATTGTGACACTAAATATCCTATGGCTGTATATTTTCGTGATTATCATAAGATTACAGAAATAGGAGATATACGATTCATGGGACTAGAACATGTAATACTAGACAGAAGAGGTAGGGATCTGGAGAAAAAGATAAGAATAATAGAAACATTTTGGATTAACAAACTGCAAACAGTAGAATTTGGATTGAATATAGATAGGGAATTACACACAGTGGTCTAAGAACTATCCACTGTGACCATAAGTTTCTTAGAATATCTGTAAAAAATGTTTATGGAGACTTTAATTTGAATAGTTTGGATACTGATATAATCCGCCCTATCCATTTGGTCAAACATAATCCAAGTAAATTGAAATTCTTTCCATCATTCTCCAACAAATAGAACAATACATGAAAGTTAGCGGTGTTCACTGTTAGGTATATGGTACGGGTAAGATGTAGTAACATTTATGTAGCGAGTTGAACGGAATTTCTAGAACTAAAATAAAAAGCACATAGATGAATTTATCATAGCGCAGTGGTGAATGCACAGGTAAGAGACTGTGATATACCTTGGTGTTGAGGATCTTGCTCCACATAAAAAGATTACAATACTTATTAATAACCCCTTCACCTATAAGTAGTTGAGTTACCATATTACAGTTATAATCAACCAATCAGAACTATTACATCTTATTAATTTGTTTAAAAAATAGATGGTGCATTAATAATATAAATGGACATTTGAATAGTAGTATTGCTTTTACAATCGAAACCCTGACTCCTGTACGTTTAAGAGGAGCATGCGTCAACACATGGCAGAAAGACAATCTAGGAGGACTATTTTTGCCACTGGAATCTTGATTCCATCATAGCTCAAAGGTAGCATGCGTTGATATGGAGTGGTGAGAACAATATGGAGGGTTCAAATCCTGGCAGTAAAAATTTGGAATAAACTATAAATCATTACGGATCTCCTCACTTTCTTGACTTTTAAAAGGACATCTTAAACTACATGAAGTAGTGCGTCCTATTTAACACAGGGGAAACACAAGCCAGTACATACTGTAGAGGAGCAGTAGTATTGACGGTTCGAGTCTACCTGACTAATGTTAATAAAATGCTTTTTGTGAAAGTTGTATACAAATAAGAGAGGGTAAGAACACGAGGAGTGTGTTTCATGCTATACAGTTCTCCAGTAACACAGGGACAACTCAGTGATGCTAAAAATAATCATGGTTGTTTTGAGTCTCTTTGATGAGATCGTGAAACAAGAATCCATGACTATGGCCCACATGCATCAAGCTAATTTGCGCCCGGAAAAATTGCGAATCGGTAAAAAGCCTTTACCGATCGCAAATTAGCTAGTTCAGATGCATTAAGCGAAACCGCAAGAAATAGTAGTACTCGCAATTTTAGCGCTTCATAAAATACAGAATCGGTAATACCGAATCTGTATTTTAGAAGCACAATTAAGAAATCGCAAATGCGATGCATCAAGTTTTCAGCTAATACAGAACCAGCCTAAATTCGCAATTTGCATTCCTTAAACTAGAAGACATCACATCAGGTGGTAAAAATCAAACAAAATCAAAAACAGGTGTAAATCATCAGCAAACTACTTAAACAGTCCCAGAATGCATCCCACAGACCCACCATGGCAGCGCTCTACGTTGTGGCGAGGAGGATGAGGCTGAGAGCAGCAGCACAGAGGAGAAGGAGGATCCAGGAGAGAATCTTTAGAGTGCGCGTCACATTGCTAGGGCAGACGGAGGAGGAGATCTATGATAAATATAGGCTGAATGCTGCAGCTATCTTGGCTCTAATTGCTGAGTTAGACCCTATACTGCAGCGGGAGACCCGCAGGACACATGCCATACCCACCCATGTGCAGGTCCTGTGTTCCCTGCATCTCCTAGCTTCAGGGTCCTTCCAGGGAGTAATTGCAGCAGCTGCCGGGGTCTCCCAAAGTGCCATATCCCGTTTTTTTAACAGTTTCCTAAATGCCATGTTGCAGAGGATACACAACCACATCAGGTTCCCCACCACACCACAGGATTTGATGCAAACCAAATTAGATTTCTATCAGGTTGCACAGTTCCCGCATGTGATTGGTTGTATCGATGGGACGCATGTACCCATATGTCCCCCTGCAGTGAATGAGTATGTCTACCGCAACCGGAAATCTTACCATTCACTGAACATACAGGTAACATGCAACTCAAAAACACTAATCACTGACATTGTGGCAAGTTACCCTGGCAGTGCCCATGACGCATACATCTTCCGGCACAGTGGAATACACAGACGTCTACTTGAGGGGAGTTCGGAGAAGGATATCTACTGGGTAAATCAATGTAATACTGTAATTTAAAAATTTACACCATGGTGACACATTGCAGTGACTAATGTATGTTGGTGTCTCACATCCTGTAGGTGATGGCGCATACCCTGTGAGGTCTTACATCCTCACCCCATACCTGAATCCTGCCACTCAAAGGGAGCGACGTTACAATCGTGCGCACATTGCGACTGCGCAATGTTATTGAAAGGACATTTGGGGTACTCAAATCACGATTCCGCATCATACACAAGAGCGGTGGGGCATTACAGTACAGTCCTGAGAAATGCTGTAAGATTGTGGCAACGTGCGCTATGTTGCACAACATAGCCACCAATAGAGGCATCCCCTTGGTGGACTCTGACAGCGAGCCAGAACAGGACATACAGCCGATACAACCACCCCATGCAGCAGGCGGACCACATGCAGCAGAGGGCAGACGTAGAAGAGCAGAAATCACGCAACATTACTTCTAAGGTGAGTAAGCACATGACAACACAGAATTTGGTTAAAGGTTTAATGTGACAGTTGTGTGTATGTGTTAATGCACACATACCATGTACAGGCAATTTCATTTCATTTCAAATAGCTTTATTCGACAGCATATGTCATAAAAGCATCGAATAGCATATGTCATAAAAGCATCGAATAGCATATATACATTAAAATAGCTTCTGTACAATAAAAAAGAGAGAGGAATCATATAATACAGAGGGTTGTTTAGCAGTCTCATAAGATATAGTTAATAGCAGCATATTTGGTTAAAACCATTAAACAAATATCATAAAAAAGAATTCATTCAGGGGCACTGTGTACATATAAGGGACAAGTCAATTATGATAAGCAGCATATAACAATGTATGTATAAGGTACTAGTGCTATCCTTAAAATTAATAGCAGCATATTTGGTTAAAACCATTAACAAATAACATAAAAGGATTCCATTCTGGGACACTGTGTAGATATAAAGGGCAGGTCGGTTATGGTGAGCAGTATATGACAATATATATGTAAAGTGCTAATGCTATCCCTAAAATTAATAGCAGCATATTTGGTTAAAACCATTAGACAAATGTCATAAAAGAAATTTCATTCTAGAACACTATATACATATAGGGAACAAATCAGTTATAGTGAGCATTATATAACAACGTATAAATAAAATGCTAGTGCTATCTATATCATGATTAATACTTTAAAAATTACATTGCAGACCAATATAGTATGTGATTTAAACACCTATAATAGATCGTGTGTCTACATTGGGGTCACACTTTGTATTTACATTTCATTGCCTTGGGACTGCAACGGCAGTGTGTATAGGTAACACATATCTGGTTACATCACCAGATTGTTTGTATGTCCAAATGTCTAACGCTTCCTGTGACGCCCCCCTGTGGCCCTTGTAGTAGGCCCAGCTGCATCTGACATGGTGTCTTCTGTGACTGCCTGACTCCTGCTACTGCGCCTCCTGCTATGTGCCACAGGCACCAGTAGGCTGCTGAGGCTGGAGGACTCCTCACTCTCCCCCCCTCCATGCATGAGGTTCCCACTGGCTGCTGCTGTCTGCAGCCCTTCCACAGCAGTGGTGACCTGGATTAGGCCCCTGGCCACATCCCCACAGCAGTGGGTCATCTCGACCTGCATGGCGACTGCATGCCTGTATAGCTGAGCTGTCGTAGAACTCAGCCTGTTGATGGCCCTGGTGTATCCGCGCCTGCGCCCCATAGAATGTTGTTGAATCCTGGTATTGGAGATATGCTCAGCCTGCATGACACTGCACATCTGTTCAATGGCTGTTGCAACACGGTCAAGTTTGTCACCGTGTGCCCTGAACCCCTCAACGACTGCAGTCGTCTGCTCCTTCATGCAGTCACGAATCCCACCCATGTGTGTGGCCATTGTTCCCAATTGCTCCTGCATGAGTCGCATGTTCTTCTGTTGCAGGCGCTGGACCCTCAACATCTTGGTCTCAAGCACACTGCAGGCAGCTTCACCATCGTCCACAGCAGACCTCAGAAATGGACTTGGCCTTCGCCTGCGGAACGGACTGTGACGTGGTGGTATTGTTACCTCTGGTGGTGGGGGTGGGGGTGTATGGGCAGTGCCCTGTGGGTCTGCTCCCGTTTGTGTGTCCTCCTCACTATCCAAATCGGGCAGTGGCAGTACTCTTCTCCTGCGTTGAGTGGGAACAGGTAGGGGCGAGGATGCCGGCATCTCTTGTCCCTCATCTTGCTGGTCTGTATGTCCCTGTGAATCGTGGATGTCTGCCACGTCACTCTCCTGTGATGCATCTGTGAGGGAAACAGTGCAAGATCATTTTGTTTTGTAAAATATAAAAATCTATTTTTTGCACATGTTTGTGACATTGCGCTCACAGAGGTGTAATAAATTAACTTCTGTGATGTAGGAAGTCTACTGTTGTCACTGCCTTGCTGTACTCTGTTGCATTTGAACTGTGCTACTCCCCCATGCTTTGCCATTACATATGTTTGCATACAACTCCCACAATGCATTAGGGGGTTGCAAGTAAGAGGTGGACTGGACTCATGCCTGCTACACTACGCAGGGTATGCATTTGTTGCACTTTGGCTTACAATTATTTTGCAATATGTTTGGATGTGCTCTTACCTTGGGAGGTCCCCGCATGTCCTGAGGTGTCAATCTGCGTGACCCCGACAACTGCCTCGGGCTGCAGAGTGGATTCCACCAAGTCGTCCATTGGGGTGTTTGCAGGCTGAGTGGATGTTCCCCCTCCTGTTTTTCTTGCAGATGCCAGCCTTTCAGCCACTCTCTCTTTTGCCCGGCTGCGAAGGTCATACCATCGCTTCTGTAAGTTGCTGATGTCATGGTGTGTGACCCCCACAGAATTGACCCGGGCTTGTATCCCAAGCCAGATCTTCCGCTTGACTGACTCTGCAACATGCAGGGATTGTTTCCCAAACATCTGGTCATTTTTTTGGACGACTTCCTCAGTGAGTATTTCCAGTTCCCTCTCACTGAATTTGATCTTCCTCTTCCTGCCTTCTCCTTTCTGCTTTTTGTTTCCTGGGTCCATTGTAATTGTTGGTCTCAGATTCTGCTAGAAAATGTGTTTTCCAGGCTGTGCACCAACAGTCTTCCTCCTCCTCAGTCTCTAACTCTGCACAGGTGTGTGGTATCTGGGATTCACTTCCTGGTATGATGTCATCTCCATGAGACGATTGGCGCTTTCGCAAATACCGAATCGGTATTTGCGAATTCGCAAATACGGAATCGGTAAATAAGTAATCGGTAAATATTTTAGCGATTTTTAAGGAATCGCAAATATTTACCGAATTATTTGGTGCATTCCGTTTAGCGAATCTCAAATAGCGAATCCTTCATTTTCGCTATTTTAGAGTCGCAATTTTTTTCTTTGATGCATGTGGGCCTATATTCTTTAAATATTTTTTTATGGGTTATGAGTACATAGGCTATGACGAAAATGAAAAGAAAATTCAGGTTCATTCGTTGAATTATAAAAATCTTTTTGAAAAAAAGCCACAAACAAGTCAACATCTCTGTATCGAGTGTGATGCCAGCTAAATAAATAGAAATTGATAGAAAAAAAGAGATAGAGACTAACACCACTAGAGTAATTCTTCTCACCTGCAATATGGAATCTAGCAAGATTTTCAGAATACTCACAAAGAATTGGAACATTCTAGCCAGCAACCCTGTCATAGGACATAATGTACCCAAACGTCCCATGGTCACATACAGGAAAGGGAAGAGTCTCAAAGACATCTTGGTCAAAGGAGATATCACTAACAGACCTACAGGACCACATCACAGCCTTCAGGGTTTTTTCCATGTGGCCACTGCAAGGCATGCAAAAATAGTCACATGACAAAAACGAACGAGACACCCAGCACCAGTAAAACTATCAGCCAATTCTTGACTTGCAGTACGACTTTTGTGGTCTATGTCTTAGAGTGACCTTGCAAATTAAGATATGTAGGGAGCACCACATTTGCAGTAAAGAAAAGAATACTCAAACACGAGGGCCATTAACAATAAGGATACTCATTACCCTGTGGTCAGACATTTTGAGGAGTATCACTTGTCCAACAGCTCACTGCTGAGGTATTTTGTAATAGAACAGGTACAACAAAACCCAAGGGGGGAAACAGGGTCCTCCACCTAAGGAAAAGGGAGTCATGGCACATTATTGACCTTCAAACCAAGAGCCCATGGGGCCATAACCAGGATGAGGAATTAGGGATCCATTTGCATAAGGTTGTTTGAATCCAGAATTAGATATCTGTTGGGGTGGCTCTGACCTATCTATCCATTCAGATTAAGACACGTATGGTGTTTCCCTTCCATAGAGTAAAAATAGAATGTGTAAATATGTAGACACCGCATGTATTCATTTTGTTGATTCTTTAGTGTTTTTAATCATTAATTGATTTTATGTTTTTCACATTACAGGAGGAAAGGAAGGGGCCTACTCCTGGAAGGAGATGCTGACAGAGGTCACCTAACCTTTTCTTCACTATCACGTCTTCATGATACAGAGCACTATCAAGATATGACTGTTTTTCTATATTTTTTCAATTTAATTTCTTGTTCTTCAAAAAAGTATTATTAATTTATCACAAATATGCATAGAATGTGTTTCACAGGGGGAGAGTAAACTACAGGTTTTTAGGGGCTAGTGATTGCAAACCACACACACAAGGATCATATTCACATCGTAAACTGACACACACTCTGCTGACATCTAAGTTAGAAAAGTATACTCAGCAGCAATGAGCTCTCTCGGACATTGGCCAATGCATGATACAGGTTAGATGGGAGTCTGTCGCCACAAGATTATACCATTACAATCAGCCACTTGGCGAATACAGAAGCAAAGCGACCCCGTACTCTAGTCCGAGAGCCCACTTATCCCGAAAGAATCACCTAGTATATTTAAACACATACTATCAAAATTGAGAAAACTAGGCACAAACCCTTGCACTATGCAAATACAGAGTGAAGTTTGGAGGATACCGGGAAACACAGTGGGATTCATGTATAGAGACATTTACCTCTCCAAGATGGCCACTGGTCTTATCCACAAATTCAACTAGATTTCATGACCCAGCAACTCTTGTTTTTTTTTGCTGCATGATACGACAGCTATACAGATTGATTATACAACACAAGCACAGCTTAGGAGGACTTACGATTATAGGATGTAAGGTGCAATGTCTTGTTTATATATCTCCACAGCGGCAAACCAATTCCGTGTTGGCCGACAGAAAGGAGAGCACTCGCGGGAATTCATATAAAGTGCTTTTAATGTGCAGAACCTCCCAGCACTGACAGACGCGTTTCGGCACTCCGCCTTTTTTGATGTCAGTAAGTAAACATTTGAAACACCATTTTAAAGTGAAAAAAGTGCATGACATAGAAAGATTTCATTAACAACAAAGATGGCTTAAAAATCATGCTGCACTGATGTGTCACTGTTGGCAGCCATCTTCTAACATGTTTCTGGCAAAAGATTAGTAATCCAAATAGTTTGTGGAGACCTACTTCAAACTGAATTTACGTGAGCCCACGGGGAGCAAAATCAAATGTTACAGGAACCATGATCTTATAATGAGTCAATTCATAATGATTTAACAAAATATTCGTCACGTCCCGTCATCTGTGTAATATAAAATAATGATGTTTAACAATATTTGCAAACTTCCTGGTTCACGTGCTATATAGCCCTGAATGGGCAAACCACAAATACGGTCACGGACAAATGGGAGGAGGCAAAAAAATATAATGATCGATAATACATAGATGTGGTTAATCTATAGTGTATATGGTATAATTCCATAAACATCTAACGGTAATGCCCTGAATGGCCATATTTGTGGTTTCAGACACTCTACAACACACCCGCCATTTCCACTGTACCACACACCACTCAATTTTACAATACTTTAGACCACTGTGTACTACACCACTCCACCCTTCTCGATTCCACACCACTGTAAAGTAGAACACGCTACCTCATTCTCTGTTATGCCACTACACACTGCTCCACTGCAGAACACTTACCTTACTCTATGGCCCTGTACAACACTTCTCTCTATACCACCCCACTGTACCACACTCTAAGCCACTTTATTCAACTCCACTCTACAAGACTCTACTACAGTTCCTACAGAGAGGGAGAGGTGTGGCGGTAGTGGCCAGAGCGGCTGACTCTGGAGCGTGGGGCTTGCGGTCCGATCCGCAGCGGCGCCGGCAGCTCAGCTGAGCATCCTGTGACTCTGGGCAATAGCTCACTTAATCTCCCAGACGGCCACGAGCACCTGGGTACTCTTAGGGATGATAAGTTGCGCTTTACAAAGATGGAATTTAGAACTTTGCCACTATACAACACTGTACACCACTCTATGCCCCTACACTACACAACCCTGTACTCCACTCTATGCCCCTACAGGCAAGTGTACAAAACTCTATTCCACTCTACAACACTTTCCAACACTCTACGGCACACTACTTCACTGTACTGTACAACTCGGCTCTACACCACGCCTGCCCACTCTAGTGTTCTCCACACCACTGTACTATAGAACCTGGCACTACACTATATAACAATGTAGTCCACTGTCCACTAAGCCACTCCACACTACTCCACACCACTCTACCCAACTCCAATGAACACCACTGTACTCTATTCAATTGGATTCCACTTCACTGTACCACATTCCACTATACTCCACTCTTCATCACTATACTCTATGACAGTACACTTATGCCACACTCCTCCACCCTACTGTACCACACTCCACTCAATGACAGTAAACTCTACGATATGAAAAAAAAATTATTAAAAAATTGAAAAAAATTGAAATTCAAACAAAAAAAGAAAGGTTAAACCTCGGTGTAGTTAGGAAAACGTTATTTATTCTTTCTATACAATTCAAACTTAAAATACACAAATATTGCAAATTATTAAGTTATAGCTCCACTTTAAATTTATAATTTACACACCGCCTTTAAATGAATATACCTTTATTTATTCTTTATCAACAAACGTTAAAACACAAAAATAAAATTTTATACACATTATAGATAGGTCTTCTAATAAAAATATGTTTTAAATCCAAAGAACCACTGAAATTTACCAGTTATATGTAAATGACATCAGTATAACTTGCAACGTCATAGATTTGATATGTCATCAGTGATATAATATGTCATAAGCAGTGCATCCTAGCGATGCAAGTTATACTGATGTCATTTACATATAACTGGAGAATTTCAGTGTTGGTTTGTTTTAAAAAAAAATATACTATTAGAAAACCAACTCCACTTTAACGTTGTTTATTACAGTGAATTTCAAATGGATTTTTTAAAGGAAAGTTAAAATCTTACTAAATTATTTATGTATACCTATGATTTTTTCAGTGAATTTAAATTATTTTTAACGTAAAGTAACTTCAAATGATATCTTATTGCAGAATGTCTGTGGCCAACCCCCCACAGCGCAAGCATCCAACCCCCTACCGTGCACCACCTTCATCTGTGTACAGCAGGAGGCTGGCTGACTGACCTGTGCCCAGGCCCTTCGCTGGCAGTCAACTCACCGTTCCACAATACACACATCCTTTGGTCATGCATGGTGGGGAGGTTTAGCCATAGATCCTAGCCTGTGAGCAGGCTCCAACCCCCCACAGGATGCCATCCCCCCAAGCAGTCACCCAGCTATAGACCCCCCCTAACATATTGTCTTTTCCTTCGTTTTTTGGGGCGGGGGGCTCGTGGGAACACAAGGAGGGGCCACTCTGTCTCTCGCTGAAGTCCCGTAGGACTGCAATGAACTAAAAAAAATATTTTTGGGTTTTTGGCCCCTTCAGGTTCGGGTGTCCTTCTGTGAACCCACTCCCCACAAGTGGAAGGGGTTTAGGGTAAACCTACCATAGCCATTTATATTTATTTTATTTGATTTTCAAGGCTCAGGGACGGAGTCCCTGAGTCCTATAATGGCAGCCACAACATTTTTCATCAAGTCGCAGCTACCAATCACTTTGCACCAGCCAAACAGAATTCTTTTGTATTGTTTTTTACCCCCGGGAGTCCCACAGGAATCCAGTGGCAATAAATATTGCTATTTTTAACCTTTCGTCTATTAAAATGGCTGAACAGATTTACACAAAAGAACAAAGAGCACTCATTCTGGATAAATAGCTAGCTTTATGCCTAATTTTGTGTAATTCTGTTCAGCCATTTTTCCTGTATGGTTGGCTTATTTTCATGGGAAAAACTCTAAAGCATTCTAGGAAGGAGCTGAGGTGGATGATCTTTTGTTTGAATGTTTTGTGAACATTCGTCACACAGCACCAAATGTATTAGCAAAACAAAAAAACTTGACAGTGGTCATGGCAGCTTGAATAGCTACAGGCTATGTAAGCTGTTACAGTGTTGTCTGAAGTGTGAGTGAAAGCAGTGGCTTGCAAGGTGCCCTGCCCTTTAAATTAAATTTTTTTTTAGGGTGGTGGTCAATGGTTTGGAGAGGACCCTTCTGTGTTCATCGGCGCAGTATTACCTGCAAGCACCGTATGGTTGTATGTTATAGGTTTGAATCAGTAACAACTCTGGACATGCATGAAGCTATAACATAGTGACATGAGTGATATGTACAATAGGAATACAGACTGCAAGATGAAGCATTGTGTATGGTGTTTAGCAATCATAACATATAGGGTTACTATTTTTCTCTAGTAAAGGGAACTCTACTTGTAATGTACAAAATGTCATTACTTATGTGAAATGGAACAATGATGTGACACTTCCTGAGTGTCATGGGACGTATAATTAGGTATTTAACGTAAACATTTGTAGAACTTCAGTGTTTTTCATTATCTTCAGTACAGGTACAGTATATGTAAGTGAGGACCTTTCCTATATACTCTACTCCAACAACTTCATCTCTGCCGTATAGTCCCTCTATGCTTGTTAAGCGAATGATACTCCTGATATGCTTCTCTCAGGAGCTGCATTTTAGTTGTGGTGCTGCTCCTTCACCAGTGGCAACACTTTCAAATCTGAGTTTCAAAAATAATTTGTCCAAGGTCTTGAAAACTTCTATTATTACTTCACTGCTGTCTAGGACAGTGAAGAGACTGCGTTGGCCTTTTGAGTGATTTGCTGCCATATCCTAGCTCTTACTTTGACAACACAGACTTGGATCTCCACTGCAACATCTTCAAGTACTTACAGTTTACCTTTCTGAGGCGGTCTGTGTTTCTAGATGAATGGAGAATGTTTTATATGGACAGCTAATGTTGTCCAATAACAAAAATGGATTGTAAATCCAAGTATGGCTTCCATAAATATTAATGTTAAGGCTGTCTTCTGTAATGAATGATGTATTCATTAGGCTTCACAACCTACACATGGATGTTTCCTTATTGTTATTTCCTGCAATAACAGGGAAGTAGGCAACTGTAAATTGATATTTCTAGTATTTCTTTGTCATTTTCTGGCAATAGGCATGTTTATCACATGCACAGCTTTTCTGTGTAGTAATTATTGCGAGTATTATTACATGGAAAAAGCATGTGCACATATTCTACATGTGTTTTTTCTAGACTGTAAATCCAATATCATGAGACCCAGAAATAAATTGCAATTGCAGGATGCCCAATAGGATTTAACAGTCAGAAACAGTATTTCTGTTTGCAGCTTAATCACTACCGCATGTGCACAGCTCGTACTTGAGACCTAACAGGTGGTATTTCCTTAAAAAAATCTTTATATGCATCCTTTATACATATTTTACAGAAAGCTCCCTCATTTGTATTGAAGCAAATGTCATCTCTCGCCACAATACTCTGCCTTGTCTCTCCCGACCCTGGTCTAAACTTACAGCCTGCACCTTCATCATGCTCTGCAGAAGGGTTCCTATTAAACCTCCTGGTGTATCGCATCTGAATATTTCAATACCAGGATTTCAGGTGCACTCGACTAAGTGGCTCCTCTCATACAAACCATCTTTCACCACTTGCATACTTTCTTCAAATCTGAGATGCTTACAATCACTAGGCACCAATGAAAATCTTTGGAGCCGCAATGGAGCTCATCATACAATCCTAAGGATAAACCAATCTAAAAATCAAAATCAAAAAGGACCAAGATTCGATTTGGGTTACTCGCTACTCCCATTTAACAAAATCAAGTCAGTAGTCAACACATACTGTGAAATGTTTACCATTGTGAAAGGGCTCATCTCACCACAAGTCTGTAGCAGCTCCATCCTACCATCTTGAGAGCGCTGCCAGGATCTTTCTTTTCTAGTAAAATCTCATCTATTCAGGTAGGTTTTCACCCTAAATCCTCCCTGGACTCTTTACTTGCTATTTGTACTGGCACCATTTCTGCTGTTGAAACTTAATTGTCAGTTCAAAATTCTATCCAGTGAGGAAGTCTTTTCTTTACATAGGGCTTCCAAAGCTGGATCTCATGTTAACCCCTGCCCTCCAGCATCGCAGCCTTTGGCTCTCATGTTCTGTGACCCTCCATCACAGATCTTCACAATCCTCAAATTCCCATGCATTGCTTCATGACATGAGGAAGCATGCTTAGGTGGTCCCTCTCCTTACGAAAGTTTCCGCCAAACCCAAAATTATCAGCAAATATTTCCCCACATTGTTACTTCTTTTACCCTCTAAAATGCTTTAAAAAGCTAACACCAACCCACTCTCTCATGATCTGGATGTCAGCTGCTTGCTTGATCACTCAAAGTCAGGTTTCAGACCATTTCACAATACTGAGGCTATACTGCCCTTAACTTCTTAGACCTCGAGTTGCATTTGACACAGTCTCTCACTCTACTCTGAAAAACAATCTTTTTAGCATGGTCATATGTAAACAAGTTCTTCCATGGCTAGGGCCTATTCTCTCTCCCAGAACTCAATCCATCTTTCTACCCCCTTTTAAGTCCCCCCAACTTACTGTGTTCCTACTTTGAGTCTCTGACAAATTGGGTTGTTGGTTGGGGGGGAGAGGGGTGTAACCCTTCTCAAGCAACAGCCACAATCCTCGTCAGGGTGAACCACAGAAAGTCACTGAAATAACCTCTCCTTAACCCTCTGTTAGCTTGGCACAAAAGCAATCAGGATTAACCTAGAGGCAATGTGCAACGTATTTATGCAGCATACAAACAGTAATAAAGTGAGAACACAACACAAGAAAATTCCCATACCAATTTAGAAAACTAGAGTAAAACTAAATAAATTATTTGAAACCATAAAGACAAAAATCCAATCAGTTGGTCCGGTAAGTATAGCACCAAAAAGCACAATGCAGCACTCATGGCTATCTGGTTGTGCGAGACCAAGTGAAAGTCACAAGTGCAGCCTAACTATCATGGAGCGTGGGCTGCATTCAGGGACGTGGTTAGTCCTGCTGAAAAATTTACCTTCTAAAGTCTAGCAATTAGAGTTCCATTTGCGGTGGAGGAGGCTGCGAGTAGCAGGTAGAGCGTTGCATATGGTTGTTGCAGTAGCAGGAAGATCCAGTCAGGTTCACCGGAGCTTTATGTTGGCGGTCAGCATGTGCACTAAGATCTTGGGGCAAACATCTCCTGTTCACAGTCGCAAACATCTCCTGTTTGCAGTCACTAACAGCCCAAAACATCAGGATTTCTTCCATTCTTCAGGGAGGTGCCCAACTGGTTCCAGACCAAGTGTCCTGGGGGGCACCTCCTGAGAATCAGAAACTCACTCCAGCAGAGGACAGCAGGGCTCAGGCAGGTCCAGTTGCAGGTCCTGGAAGCAGGTCACCTGCTGAGATGAAGGGAGGCTTTTTCAGTTTCTTAAGTCCCTGTAGCTCTAACACAAGGTCAGTCAGCTGAACCTTGGAGTCACTTATGCCTGGGATGAAAGGTAGAGGTCCTGTCTTCCTTATCTGCAAGAGAGCAGGCCTCAAGCAGCAGAGCAGCAGGCTGTCCTTCTTATGTAGTATCCACAGGTCCGGGAGTGTACTGAAGACTGGGGAGGGGTCCAATATTTGTATCTGGGGCCTGCTTTGAAGTGGGAGAAGCTTCTGGAGTTTTCCCCCTACAGATGTGTCTGGAATTTACTGCCTTTCCTGCCCTGGTCCCAGTGTGTCAGAAGCACAATAGGCTAGTGTGACATTCTTTGTGTGTGAGCTGAGCCTGTGCCTTTGAAGTGCAAGTGTGGTAGGATAGTACATCTTGCCAACAGCCAGGCCCGTCTTTGTGGGATTGTCCAGGAGGAATACACAAAGAAAAACGGCCAACTACACCTAGTCATGTGACCCAGGAAACAGAGTGCTGCTACCAAATGGTTATGACAAGAAAATGCCAACTTCCTAAAAGTGGCATTTTCAGAATTGTGACATAAAATATGACTTTACCATTAAAGAGGTTTTTAAGTTACAATTCCTCAGACACTACACATGACTTTCCTAGCTTTTCCCAATCAAACGTTATCACCTATTAAATGTAATAAGGTGTTAGAAATGTGATTCCTGGTTGGCTGAGTTCTGCACCCAGGCTAGGCAGGAACCACCACTAGTCAAGGTGAGGTAGCTACTCGCTAAAAGATAACTGTGCTCACCCTCTGGTAGCATGGCACAGAGCAGTCAGGCTTATCTAAAGAGGAAATGTGTAAAGTATTTGTGCACAATGCACACCCGACTTCCAGGAAGGCAGGGAGAGGGGAAGTTACAATGCGACACTGCGCTGATGAGACTGTGAGCATGGCAAACATGTCGAGGACTTGAGAAGTACGTGAGTACTTAGCACCATTATGAGCTCAGTATCATTGCTGCACTTTTCTGTTTCTCTTTCCAGACTGAAAACTGCAGTATTCACAAGGGCCTCTGCCTTAACCTAAGTCACATGTAGGCCTATTATTGGGGGAAAGAGATACCACTACCCTTATCTAGGCATTACCAATGTCAGCACTTATGCCGGGAATCACGATAAAACCTAAGCGTGTGTTTTGTCATTTTTAATATGTGTGTATATGGTTTGTTATACCTTACAGTGTTTTTCTCTTTTAAAAATACACAGTGATGTCACTAAGATACATGGGTACAGGTGGCACCCGATGATGGCAGAGCTGCACGTGATGCTCCTAAAACACAGCATGACACTACACGATGCGACGACATGTTGCCAGGTCCTACTGGCCCCGCCGACTACACTAAACTGCTTTAACTGAATAATTCATTTGGTGCTTCTTCTTTCTTCTTTTTTTTCTCCTCTTACTCTCTAGGTTGGATTATGGAAACATGAAAGGGTGAGCATATACCAGGTACTTTTTTGACAACATGCTTCACCACTAGGGTGATGTTACATATAATTGCACTCTGACAACTGCACTGATTAAGGATAGTGTATTTAGCTAATCCTGGTCCTGAAGAAATGCAGTGGATCGTCCTGGACCAGCAGGGCATGAAACATGTCGACCTGACCTATTAAACCTAAATAGTTGTTACACAGCACATACCAGACAGTCGTGCTTCATATCTTCCTGCCGACCATCCACATTTTTACTGTTTTTAACCCTACCGAAAGGACCCCTGAATAAATGTATCATTGGGTACCCTTCAGGTAGTTTTAGACCACTTTCACAACCACTCACCAGCTCTACACACTCGCACGCATAATCACGGCTGCTATATATAAAAGATCTCTGATAAAGAGCCATCTCGTGTGGTCTGTGGGGCATTGCAGCACCGGCCCCACAAGGAGCAAAAAGCCAAATGATGAAGCATGACACCTGCATGGGTGTGTGACGGCATCACTTCCTAATAAGGAAGACCCCCCTCAGAACTACCTATACCAACCTTTCTTAATCCCCTTCCCACATAGGAAAAAGTACCCCCTTTTGGTTATATAAAGTATTTGAGCAACACAAACACACACACGCACACAGTAACATAATGAATAATCCACAAAAAGACTCCACACAGGTTTAGAAACAGAGAGAATATTTATCTCAGTATAACAAGACCAAAACAACAAAAATTCAATCTGGAGAAGTCGAGATATGAATTTTTAAATATTAAATGGGAAGAGGGTGTGGCACAATTGCCAGAGCTGCTGAATCTGGACCTGGGGATCCGGGTTCGAGTCTCGGTGTCGGCGCAGCATTCTGTGATTCTGGGCATATCACTTAATCTCCCTGTGCCCACAGACAGCGCCTGAATATCCTCATGGGATATAAGTTACGCTATATAAATCTACAAACAAACAAATGCAAAAACAGTGCATAGGTCACTAGCGGTCAAAAGGTTACTTGAGGTCACGAGGGACTGGTGCAAATCCAAAGTTTAGGCCGACCGCAGTCAACGGCTGGCTGGCTACAGGACCCAGACAGGTTCCACTGAAGAAATACCTTGGATGGAGCTTTTGTTGACATTGAGAGTCTACTGTGTCGTTGTCGAGCCTCAAAAAAAGGGTCCCATGTTGGTGTCAAGCTCCGTTGAACTGAATGCCATGTGTCGTTGAGCCACGCAGTGTGTCGTCGTCAAGCTGTGCAAACTGTGGAACCGCTGCCATCAAGCAGCCTCTGCATCAGCGTCAAAGGGTGATGCTGTGGAATTTCTCACGCTGTCGATGCAACGCATCAGATTTTGATGAAAACAGCTGCAGAACCCAATTCTGAGGCAGAGAGCTTGGAGGGGTCACTACAGGCAAGGGTAGGACTTGCAGAACACATACTTCAGAAGCAGCAGCAGAATCATAGGAAGTCTTTTGTGTCCCTCAGACTTCAGAATACAGGAGTCCAGCCCTTGGATCACTTGGAGGGAAGGCAGAGTCAGGGAGCAGCAGGCAGCAGGAAAACAATAATTTCTTCCAGAAAAGCAGTCCAGTTGAGTCTGTTAAGCAGCACAGCAGTCCTTCTGACAAACGTTAAGTTCAAGATCCAGAAGTGTCTGATTTTAAGGGGTCAGAGACCCAGTACTTGTACTCAAAAGTGCTTTGATATAAGGGCTGACTTCAAAGAAACTCTCTGAAGTGCCCAAGGAACCCTTTCAACCCAATCCTGCCTGCCAGGCTAACCCTGGGTGGTAAATCAGTGCTTTGTGTGTGGACAGGATACTATCTATTGAAGTGTGTCAGCCCCTCCCATTCCTCCTTGCCCAGAAAGACCTATCACATTGCAGATCATTCAGATGAGTGCTCAAAATGCAGATGAGCCTCACCTTCCTGTGTTTGTGTCCATCTAGGAGGAATGCAGAAAGTGTAGCTGCCACCTAACCCAGATGTGTATTGGAGACAGGCTGTCAGGCACAAAGAGAAGTAAGTACAAAGACATGTCCACTTTCTAAAAATGACATTTCTAAAACAGTAATGTGAAATCCAACTTCAGCTGCAAGGAAGATTTATCATTACCATTTCAAGCATATGAAACATGAAAAAGCAACGTCTCTAATCAGCAATTACAGTTTAAACGTCTATTAAGGTATTCCCAATGCTGGCCCATGAGAGGGGTAGGCCTCATAGCAGTGAAAGTGAATTAGGCTGTTTATCACTACCAGGACATGGAAAACATAAAAAGGTAGATGTCCTACCTTTTACTTACATAGCTCCCTGCCCTTAGGGATACTTAGGGCCTACCTTAATGGTTACCTATATGTAATAAGTTTAAGGCTTGGCAAGTAGTGGAAGTAACCTGCACACATAGGCACTGCAGTGGCAGACCTGAGACAGGTTTGAAAGGCTATGTCTGTGGGTGGCACAATCAGTGCTGCAGCGCAATAGTTGTATTTGAAGTACAGGCCCTGGTATACGAGTAGTAAAAAGGGATACCTTTGCTCATCACCTAAAAGTGACAGGTACTACGCCCGGAAATGGCACAGAAATGATGTAGAAATGATGTATGTGTATGTGTGAGAGTCCCCCCCGGGACTGGTTAGGTGTGGAGCAGGTCACGTGTGCTGTGACAGATAGTGAACACGTGTTGGTGCCTGTGTTAGGGTCCTAGCGATACAAAAGGGGATGATGGACGGAACGTTTGAGCCAATCAAACACTCACCCCCAATCCATCATCATTCTTTAGCTCACTCCACCACCCCAGTTCAGACATGGCCATATGCAAATCAGTCTGACCCTGTGCTTCATGGGAACAGTCCAGCCCGAACTGCCAAGCCATGTCTTCCCTGGACCGGAAACAAGCATCCTAGGGACCGGTTTCTGGCATTCCAGCCGTCATCAGCCAGGCTTGCTTGAATCCAGTGGCAAAGTGAGCAAGGGACCCACGTCTGGGCATACCCCCGCCAACTTAGGGCGAACAAAGCGATACAAAAGGGGATGATGGACGGAGCGTTTGAGCCAATCAAACACTCACCCCCAGTCAACCGATCTGGGCCCAATCCATCATCATTCTTTAGGCTCACTCCACCACCCCAGTTCAGACATGGCCATATGCAAATCAGTCTGACCCTGTGCCTCATGGGAACAGTCCAGCCCGAACTGCCAAGCCATGTCTTCCCTGGACCGGAAACAAGCATCCTAGGGACCGGTTTCTGGCATTCCAGCCGTCATCAGCCAGGCTTGCTTGAATCCAGTGGCAAAGTCAGCAAGGGACCCACGTCTGGGCATACCCCCGCCAACTTAGGGGCGAACAAAGCGATACAAAAGGGGATGATGGACGGAACGTTTGAGCCAATCAAACACTCACCCCCAGTCAACCGATCTGGGCCCAATCCATCATCATTCTTTAGCTCACTCCACCACCCCAGTTCAGACATGGCCATATGCAAATCAGTCTGACCCTGTGCCTCATGGGAACAGCCCAGCCCGAACTGCCAAGCCATGTCTTCCCTGGACCGGAAACAAGCATCCTAGGGACCGGTTTCTGGCATTCCAGCCGTCATCAGCCAGGCTTGCTTGAATCCAGTGGCAAAGTGAGCAAGGGACCCACGTCTGGGCATACCCCCGCCAACTTAGGGCGAACAAAGCGATACAAAAGGGGATGATGGACGGAGCGTTTGAGCCAATCAAACACTCACCCCCAGTCAACCGATCTGGGCCCAATCCATCATCATTCTTTAGCTCACTCCACCACCCCAGTTCAGACATGGCCATATGCAAATCAGTCTGACCCTGTGCCTCATGGGAACAGTCCAGCCCGAACTGCCAAGCCATGTCTTCCCTGGACCGGAAACAAGCATCCTAGGGACCGGTTTCTGGCATTCCAGCCGTCATCAGCCAGGCTTGCTTGAATCCAGTGGCAAAGTGAGCAAGGGACCCACGTCTGGGCATACCCCCGCCAACTTAGGGCGAACAAAGCGATACAAAAGGGGATGATGGACGGAACGTTTGAGCCAATCAAACACTCACCCCCAGTCAACCGATCTGGGCCCAATCCATCATCATTCTTTAGCTCACTCCACCACCCCAGTGCAGACATGGCCATATGCAAATCAGTCTGACCCTGTGCCTCATGGGAACAGTCCAGCCCGAACTGCCAAGCCATGTCTTCCCTGGACCGGAAACAAGCATCCTAGGGACCGGTTTCTGGCATTCCAGCCGTCATCAGCCAGGCTTGCTTGAATCCAGTGGCAAAGTGAGCAAGGGACCCACGTCTGGGCATACCCCCGCCAACTTAGGGCGAACAAAGCGATACAAAAGGGGATGATGGACGGAACGTTTGAGCCAATCAAACACTCACCCCCAGTCAACCGATCTGGGCCCAATCCATCATCATTCTTTAGCTCACTCCACCACCCCAGTTCAGACATGGCCATATGCAAATCAGTCTGACCCTGTGCCTCATGGGAACAGTCCAGCCCGAACTGCCAAGCCATGTCTTCCCTGGACCGGAAACAAGCATCCTAGGGACCGGTTTCTGGCATTCCAGCCGTCATCAGCCAGGCTTGCTTGAATCCAGTGGCAAAGTGAGCAAGGGACCCACGTCTGGGCATACCCCCGCCAACTTAGGGCGAACAAAGCGATACAAAGGGGATGATGGACGGAACGTTTGAGCCAATCAAACACTCACCCCCAGTCAACCGATCTGGGCCCAATCCATCATCATTCTTTAGCTCACTCCACCACCCCAGTTCAGACATGGCCATATGCAAATCAGTCTGACCCTGTGCCTCATGGGAACAGCCCAGTCCGAACTGCCAAGCCATGTCTTCCCTGGACCGGAAACAAGCATCCTAGGGACCGGTTGCTGGCATTCCAGCCGTCATCAGCCAGGCTTGCTTGAATCCAGTGGCAAAGTGAGCAAGGGACCCACGTCTGGGCATACCCCCGCCAACTTAGGGCGAACAAAGCGATACAAAAGGGGATGATGGACGGAACGTTTGAGCCAATCAAACACTCACCCCCAGTCAACCGATCTGGGCCCAATCCATCATCATTCTTTAGCTCACTCCACCACCCCAGTTCAGACATGGCCATATGCAAATCAGTCTGACCCTGTGCCTCATGGGAACAGCCCAGCCCGAACTGCCAAGCCATGTCTTCCCTGGACCGGAAACAAGCATCCTAGGGACCGGTTTCTGGCATTCCAGCCGTCATCAGCCAGGCTTGCTTGAATCCAGTGGCAAAGTGAGCAAGGGACCCACGTCTGGGCATACCCCCGCCAACTTAGGGCGAACAAAGCGATACAAAAGGGGATGATGGACGGAGCGTTTGAGCCAATCAAACACTCACCCCCAGTCAACCGATCTGGGCCCAATCCATCATCATTCTTTAGCTCACTCCACCACCCCAGTTCAGACATGGCCATATGCAAATCAGTCTGACCCTGTGCCTCATGGGAACAGTCCAGCCCGAACTGCCAAGCCATGTCTTCCCTGGACCGGAAACAAGCATCCTAGGGACCGGTTTCTGGCATTCCAGCCGTCATCAGCCAGGCTTGCTTGAATCCAGTGGCAAAGTCAGCAAGGGACCCACGTCTGGGCATACCCCCGCCAACTTAGGGCGAACAAAGCGATACAAAGGGGATGATGGACGGAACGTTTGAGCCAATCAAACACTCACCCCCAGTCAACCGATCTGGGCCCAATCCATCATCATTCTTTAGCTCACTCCACCACCCCAGTTCAGACATGGCCATATGCAAATCAGTCTGACCCTGTGCCTCATGGGAACAGTCCAGCCCGAACTGCCAAGCCATGTCTTCCCTGGACCGGAAACAAGCATCCTAGGGACCGGTTTCTGGCATTCCAGCCGTCATCAGCCAGGCTTGCTTGAATCCAGTGGCAAAGTGAGCAAGGGACCCAAGTCTGGGCATACCCCCGCCAACTTAGGGCGAACAAAGCGATACAAAGGGGATGATGGACGGAGCGTTTGAGCCAATCAAACACTCACCCCCAGTCAACCGATCTGGGCCCAATCCATCATCATTCTTTAGCTCACTCCACCACCCCAGTTCAGACATGGCCATATGCAAATCAGTCTGACCCTGTGCCTCATGGGAACAGTCCAGCCCGAACTGCCAAGCCATGTCTTCCCTGGACCGGAAACAAGCATCCTAGGGACCGGTTTCTGGCATTCCAGCCGTCATCAGCCAGGCTTGCTTGAATCCAGTGGCAAAGTGAGCAAGGGACCCACGTCTGGGCATACCCCCGCCAACTTAGGGCGAACAAAGCGATACAAAAGGGGATGATGGACGGAGCGTTTGAGCCAATCAAACACTCACCCCCAGTCAACCGATCTGGGCCCAATCCATCATCATTCTTTAGCTCACTCCACCACCCCAGTTCAGACATGGCCATATGCAAATCAGTCTGACCCTGTGCCTCATGGGAACAGTCCAGCCCGAACTGCCAAGCCATGTCTTCCCTGGACCGGAAACAAGCATCCTAGGGACCGGTTTCTGGCTTTCCAGCCGTCATCAGCCAGGCTTGCTTGAATCCAGTGGCAAAGTGAGCAAGGGACCCACGTCTGGGCATACCCCCGCCAACTTAGGGCGAACAAAGCGATACAAAAGGGGATGATGGACGGAACGTTTGAGCCAATCAAACACTCACCCCCAGTCAACCGATCTGGGCCCAATCCATCATCATTCTTTAGCTCACTCCACCACCCCAGTTCAGACATGGCCATATGCAAATCAGTCTGACCCTGTGCCTCATGGGAACAGTCCAGCCCGAACTGCCAAGCCATGTCTTCCCTGGACCGGAAACAAGCATCCTAGGGACCGGTTTCTGGCATTCCAGCCGTCATCAGCCAGGCTTGCTTGAATCCAGTGGCAAAGTCAGCAAGGGACCCACGTCTGGGCATACCCCCGCCAACTTAGGGCGAACAAAGCGATACAAAGGGGATGATGGACGGAACGTTTGAGCCAATCAAACACTCACCACCAGTCAACCGATCTGGGCCCAATCCATCATCATTCTTTAGCTCACTCCACCACCCCAGTTCAGACATGGCCATATGCAAATCAGTCTGACCCTGTGCCTCATGGGAACAGCCCATCCCGAACTGCCAAGCCATGTCTTCCCTGGACCGGAAACAAGCATCCTAGGGACCGGTTTCTGGCATTCCAGCCGTCATCAGCCAGGCTTGCTTGAATCCAGTGGCAAAGTGAGCAAGGGACCCACGTCTGGGCATACCCCCGCCAACTTAGGGCGAACAAAGCGATACAAAAGGGGATGATGGACGGAACGTTTGAGCCAATCAAACACTCACCCCCAGTCAACCGATCTGGGTTTAATCCATCATCATTCTTTAGCTCACTCCACCACCCCAGTTCAGACATGGCCATATGCAAATCAGTCTGACCCTGTGCCTCATGGGAACAGTCCAGCCCGAACTGCCAAGCCATGTCTTCCCTGGACCGGAAACAAGCATCCTAGGGACCGGTTTCTGGCATTCCAGCCGTCATCAGCCAGGCTTGCTTGAATCCAGTGGCAAAGTGAGCAAGGGACCCACGTCTGGGCATACCCCCGCCAACTTAGGGCGAACAAAGCGATACAAAAGGGGATGATGGACGGAACGTTTGAGCCAATCAAACACTCACCCCCAGTCAACCGATCTGGGCCCAATCCATCATCATTCTTTAGCTCACTCCACCACCCCAGTTCAGACATGGCCATATGCAAATCAGTCTGACCCTGTGCCTCATGGGAACAGTCCAGCCCGAACTGCCAAGCCATGTCTTCCCTGGACCGGAAACAAGCATCCTAGGGACCGGTTTCTGGCATTCCAGCCGTCATCAGCCAGGCTTGCTTGAATCCAGTGGCAAAGTGAGCAAGGGACCCACGTCTGGGCATACCCCCGCCAACTTAGGGCGAACAAAGCGATACAAAAGGGGATGATGGACGGAACGTTTGAGCCAATCAAACACTCACCCCCAGTCAACCGATCTGGGCCCAATCCATCATCATTCTTTAGCTCACTCCACCACCCCAGTTCAGACATGGCCATATGCAAATCAGTCTGACCCTGTGCCTCATGGGAACAGTCCAGCCCGAACTGCCAAGCCATGTCTTCCCTGGACCGGAAACAAGCATCCTAGGGACCGGTTTCTGGCATTCCAGCCGTCATCAGCCAGGCTTGCTTGAATCCAGTGGCAAAGTGAGCAAGGGACCCAAGTCTGGGCATACCCCCGCCAACTTAGGGCGAACAAAGCGATACAAAAGGGGATGATGGACGGAACGTTTGAGCCAATCAAACACTCACCCCCAGTCAACCGATCTGGGCCCAATCCATCATCATTCTTTAGCTCACTCCACCACCCCAGTTCAGACATGAACATATGCAAATCAGTCTGACCCTGTGCCTCATGGGAACAGTCCAGCCCGAACTGCCAAGCCATGTCTTCCCTGGACCGGAAACAAGCATCCTAGGGACCGGTTTCTGGCATTCCAGCCGTCATCAGCCAGGCTTGCTTGAATCCAGTGGCAAAGTGAGCAAGGGACCCACGTCTGGGCATACCCCCGCCAACTTAGGGCGAACAAAGCGATACAAAAGGGGATGATGGACGGAACGTTTGAGCCAATCAAACACTCACCCCCAGTCAACCGATCTGGGCCCAATCCATCATCATTCTTTAGCTCACTCCACCACCCCAGTTCAGACATGGCCATATGCAAATCAGTCTGACCCTGTGCCTCATGGGAACAGTCCAGCCCGAACTGCCAAGCCATGTCTTCCCTGGACCGGAAACAAGCATCCTAGGGACCGGTTTCTGGCATTCCAGCCGTCATCAGCCAGGCTTGCTTGAATCCAGTGGCAAAGTGAGCAAGGGACCCACGTCTGGGCATACCCCCGCCAACTTAGGGCGAACAAAGCGATACAAAAGGGGATGATGGACGGAACGTTTGAGCCAATCAAACACTCACCCCCAGTCAACCGATCTGGGCCCAATCCATCATCATTCTTTAGCTCACTCCACCACCCCAGTTCAGACATGGCCATATGCAAATCAGTCTGACCCTGTGCCTCATGGGAACAGTCCAGCCCGAACTGCCAAGCCATGTCTTCCCTGGACCGGAAACAAGCATCCTAGGGACCGGTTTCTGGCATTCCAGCCGTCATCAGCCAGGCTTGCTTGAATCCAGTGGCAAAGTCAGCAAGGGACCCACGTCTGGGCATACCCCCGCCAACTTAGGGCGAACAAAGCGATACAAAAGGGGATGATGGACGGAACGTTTGAGCCAATCAAACACTCACCACCAGTCAACCGATCTGGGCCCAATCCATCATCATTCTTTAGCTCACTCCACCACCCCAGTTCAGACATGGCCATATGCAAATCAGTCTGACCCTGTGCCTCATGGGAACAGCCCATCCCGAACTGCCAAGCCATGTCTTCCCTGGACCGGAAACAAGCATCCTAGGGACCGGTTTCTGGCATTCCAGCCGTCATCAGCCAGGCTTGCTTGAATCCAGTGGCAAAGTGAGCAAGGGACCCACGTCTGGGCATACCCCCGCCAACTTAGGGCGAACAAAGCGATACAAAAGGGGATGATGGACGGAACGTTTGAGCCAATCAAACACTCACCCCCAGTCAACCGATCTGGGTTTAATCCATCATCATTCTTTAGCTCACTCCACCACCCCAGTTCAGACATGGCCATATGCAAATCAGTCTGACCCTGTGCCTCATGGGAACAGTCCAGCCCGAACTGCCAAGCCATGTCTTCCCTGGACCGGAAACAAGCATCCTAGGACCGGTTTCTGGCATTCCAGCCGTCATCAGCCAGGCTTGCTTGAATCCAGTGGCAAAGTGAGCAAGGGACCCACGTCTGGGCATACCCCGCCAACTTAGGGCGAACAAAGCGATACAAAAGGGGATGATGGACGGAACGTTTGAGCCAATCAAACACTCACCCCCAGTCAACCGATCTGGGCCCAATCCATCATCATTCTTTAGCTCACTCCACCACCCCAGTTCAGACATGGCCATATGCAAATCAGTCTGACCCTGTGCCTCATGGGAACAGTCCAGCCCGAACTGCCAAGCCATGTCTTCCCTGGACCGGAAACAAGCATCCTAGGGACCGGTTTCTGGCATTCCAGCCGTCATCAGCCAGGCTTGCTTGAATCCAGTGGCAAAGTGAGCAAGGGACCCACGTCTGGGCATACCCCCGCCAACTTAGGGCGAACAAAGCGATACAAAAGGGGATGATGGACGGAACGTTTGAGCCAATCAAACACTCACCCCCAGTCAACCGATCTGGGCCCAATCCATCATCATTCTTTAGCTCACTCCACCACCCCAGTTCAGACATGGCCATATGCAAATCAGTCTGACCCTGTGCCTCATGGGAACAGTCCAGCCCGAACTGCCAAGCCATGTCTTCCCTGGACCGGAAACAAGCATCCTAGGGACCGGTTTCTGGCATTCCAGCCGTCATCAGCCAGGCTTGCTTGAATCCAGTGGCAAAGTCAGCAAGGGACCCACGTCTGGGCATACCCCGCCAACTTAGGGCGAACAAAGCGATACAAAAGGGGATGATGGACGGAACGTTTGAGCCAATCAAACACTCACCACCAGTCAACCGATCTGGGCCCAATCCATCATCATTCTTTAGCTCACTCCACCACCCCAGTTCAGACATGGCCATATGCAAATCAGTCTGACCCTGTGCCTCATGGGAACAGCCCATCCCGAACTGCCAAGCCATGTCTTCCCTGGACCGGAAACAAGCATCCTAGGGACCGGTTTCTGGCATTCCAGCCGTCATCAGCCAGGCTTGCTTGAATCCAGTGGCAAAGTGAGCAAGGGACCCACGTCTGGGCATACCCCGCCAACTTAGGGCGAACAAAGCGATACAAAAGGGGATGATGGACGGAACGTTTGAGCCAATCAAACACTCACCCCCAGTCAACCGATCTGGGCCCAATCCATCATCATTCTTTAGCTCACTCCACCACCCCAGTTCAGACATGGCCATATGCAAATCAGTCTGACCCTGTGCCTCATGGGAACAGTCCAGCCCGAACTGCCAAGCCATGTCTTCCCTGGACCGGAAACAAGCATCCTAGGGACCGGTTTCTGGCATTCCAGCCGTCATCAGCCAGGCTTGCTTGAATCCAGTGGCAAAGTGAGCAAGGGACCCACGTCTGGGCATACCCCGCCAACTTAGGGCGAACAAAGCGATACAAAGGGGATGATGGACGGAACGTTTGAGCCAATCAAACACTCACCCCCAGTCAACCGATCTGGGCCCAATCCATCATCATTCTTTAGCTCACTCCACCACCCCAGTTCAGACATGGCCATATGCAAATCAGTCTGACCCTGTGCCTCATGGGAACAGTCCAGCCCGAACTGCCAAGCCATGTCTTCCCTGGACCGGAAACAAGCATCCTAGGGACCGGTTTCTGGCATTCCAGCCGTCATCAGCCAGGCTTGCTTGAATCCAGTGGCAAAGTGAGCAAGGGACCCAAGTCTGGGCATACCCCGCCAACTTAGGGCGAACAAAGCGATACAAAAGGGGATGATGGACGGAGCGTTTGAGCCAATCAAACACTCACCCCCAGTCAACCGATCTGGGCCCAATCCATCATCATTCTTTAGCTCACTCCACCACCCCAGTTCAGACATGGCCATATGCAAATCAGTCTGACCCTGTGCCTCATGGGAACAGTCCAGCCCGAACTGCCAAGCCATGTCTTCCCTGGACCGGAAACAAGCATCCTAGGGACCGGTTTCTGGCATTCCAGCCGTCATCAGCCAGGCTTGCTTGAATCCAGTGGCAAAGTGAGCAAGGGACCCACGTCTGGGCATACCCCGCCAACTTAGGGCGAACAAAGCGATACAAAAGGGGATGATGGACGGATCGTTTGAGCCAATCAAACACTCACCCCCAGTCAACCGATCTGGGCCCAATCCATCATCATTCTTTAGCTCACTCCACCACCCCAGTTCAGACATGGCCATATGCAAATCAGTCTGACCCTGTGCCTCATGGGAACAGTCCAGCCCGAACTGCCAAGCCATGTCTTCCCTGGACCGGAAACAAGCATCCTAGGGACCGGTTTCTGGCATTCCAGCCGTCATCAGCCAGGCTTGCTTGAATCCAGTGGCAAAGTGAGCAAGGGACCCACGTCTGGGCATACCCCGCCAACTTAGGGCGAACAAGCGTTACAAAGGGGATGATGGACGGAACGTTTGAGCCAATCAAACACTCACCCCCAGTCAACCGATCTGGGCCCAATCCATCATCATTCTTTAGCTCACTCCACCACCCCAGTTCAGACATGGCCATATGCAAATCCGTCTGACCCTGTGCCTCATGGGAACAGTCCAGCCCGAACTGCCAAGCCATGTCTTCCCTGGACCGGAAACAAGCATCCTAGGGACCGGTTTCTGGCATTCCAGCCGTCATCAGCCAGGCTTGCTTGAATCCAGTGGCAAAGTGAGCCAGGGACCCAAGTCTGGGCATACCCCCGCCAACTTAGGGCGAACAAAGCGATACAAAAGGGGATGATGGACGGAACGTTTGAGCCAATCAAACACTCACCCCCAGTCAACCGATCTGGGCCCAATCCATCATCATTCTTTAGCTCACTCCACCACCCCAGTTCAGACATGGCCATATGCAAATCAGTCTGACCCTGTGCCTCATGGGAACAGTCCAGCCCGAACTGCCAAGCCATGTCTTCCCTGGACCGGAAACAAGCATCCTAGGGACCGGTTTCTGGCATTCCAGCCGTCATCAGCCAGGCTTGCTTGAATCCAGTGGCAAAGTGAGAAAGGGCCCCACGTCTGGGCATACCCCCGCCAACTTAGGGCGAACAAAGCGATACAAAAGGGGATGATGGACGGAACGTTTGAGCCAATCAAACACTCACCCCCAGTCAACCGATCTGGGCCCAATCCATCATCATTCTTTAGCTCACTCCACCACCCCAGTTCAGACATGGCCATATGCAAATCAGTCTGACCCTGTGCCTCATGGGAACAGTCCAGCCCGAACTGCCAAGCCATGTCTTCCCTGGACCGGAAACAAGCATCCTAGGGACCGGTTTCTGGCATTCCAGCCGTCATCAGCCAGGCTTGCTTGAATCCAGTGGCAAAGTGAGCAAGGGACCCACGTCTGGGCATACCCCCGCCAACTTAGGGCGAACAAGCGATACAAAGGGGATGATGGACGGAACGTTTGAGCCAATAAAACACTCACCCCAGTCAGCCGATCTGGGCCCAATCCATCATCATTCTTTAGCTCACTCCACCACCCCAGTTCAGACATGGCCATATGCAAATCAGTCTGACCCTGTGCCTCATGGGAACAGTCCAGCCCGAACTGCCAAGCCATGTCTTCCCTGGACCGGAAACAAGCATCCTAGGGACCGGTTTCTGGCATTCCAGCCGTCATCAGCCAGGCTTGCTTGAATCCAGTGGCAAAGTGAGCAAGGGACCCACGTCTGGGCATACCCCCGCCAACTTAAGGGCGAACAAAGCGATACAAAGGGATGATGGACGGAACGTTTGAGCCAATCAAACACTCACCCCCAGTCAACCGATCTGGGCCCAATCCATCATCATTCTTTAGCTCACTCCACCACCCCAGTTCAGACATGGCTATATGCAAATCAGTCTGACCCTGTGCCTCATGGGAACAGTCCAGCCCGAACTGCCAAGCCATGTCTTCCCTGGACCGGAAACAAGCATCCTAGGGACCGGTTTCTGGCATTCCAGCCGTCATCAGCCAGGCTTGCTTGAATCCAGTGGCAAAGTGAGCAAGGGACCCAAGTCTGGGCATACCCCCGCCAACTTAGGGCGAACAAGCGATACAAAGGGGATGATGGACGGAACGTTTGAGCCAATCAAACACTCACCCCCAGTCAACCGATCTGGGCCCAATCCACTCATCATTCTTTAGCTCACTCCACCACCCCAGTTCAGACATGGCCATATGCAAATCAGTCTGACCCTGTGCCTCATGGGAACAGTCCAGCCCGAACTGCCAAGCCATGTCTTCCCTGGACCGAAACAAGCATCCTAGGGACCGGTTTCTGGCATTCCAGCCGTCATCAGCCAGGCTTG